>PVHP010000526.1:56001-143818 GCA_004024765.1 Zapus hudsonius
ATAGGAATTCCCCCTGATACTCCCATCATCCTCAGGGGTTCCTGGAGAGAAAATAGGCAGGATACTGAGGATACACATTTCACTGTCTTCAATCAATCTCAGTTTTTTAAAAAAATATTTTCTTTATTCATTTTCAAGCAGAGAGAGAGAGAGAGAGAGAGAGAGAGAGAGAGAGAGAGAGAGAGAGAGAGAGAGAGAGCGCACCAGGGCTACCACCTTGTGGTTCTGGCTTATGTGGGTACTGGGGAATTGAACCGGAGGTCTTAGGCACTGGAGGCAAGTGCCTTAACAGCTGAGCCATCTCTCCAGCCCTCAATCTCAGTTTTGAGTACAGTTGAAAGCTATGAATTGGTCTGGAGTTCAGACCTTCTCAATAAAGAATTCTCCATAGATTGCAGGATGTTGTCTGTGCAGTTGCTTGTTTCTTTGCTTTTCTTCAGGATCACAAGGACATTGGGACACAAACCCTCTCTGGCCTTTGTCTGCTCAGGGCTCCTCTCCCTCTAGGCACTTGGGTGGAATGTTAAAGGATTCAAACCCTGAAGCTTACACAGACACAGATTACGCATGCAGTTCCACTATACATTCTTTCTCAAGTTCACTTCCAATAAAACGCATGCTTATGTGTAATCATTTCTATCTACACCTAAACACCCACATAGATACTTTAACATAACCACCAAGAGTGAACTCATTAGCTTACCTATGGAAAAATCAGATATTAGCTCCAAACATTCAAAGCTCTGAGAGTTAAACTTTTCACATGCCTAAATCTATTTCCTTAGAAAACGCACTGTGACACCTTGATTTATTCATCTCACTTGGTACATAAGTGCCAGCGTTTAAGACTGAATAAAATCACTGAGATAAATCAGTCCAAAATTCTGCTCTGATGGCGTGTAGAAAAGATCAAGTCTCCAGGGTCTCCTACAGAAGACTAGCTGTCAGTGTTTCTTCATGGCTGGGAGAAGGTCTCATGTGACCCCTCTCCTCCCAGAAGAGCTAACAGCAGCCTAGAGAGCAGGGAGTCATGGTCTTAAGTAATAGAGCCATCATAAGTTACCCATACTCCTGGAAGTAACCTCCCGTTCATGCTTAGTATGCAACCCTAATGTAACTTGATCTGCAAAAAAAAAAAAAAAAAAAAAACAAGTGAGGGTTCATTGGGAAGCAGGGTTTTAGTGGGAGGAAATTGGAGAATTAGACCAAGTACAGTATATACATGTATGAAAGTGTCAAAAATACAAATAAAAAGCAAAAATTACTAAGCCCTCTGTAAAAGTCCTAAGTAAATTAGTGATTGAAAAGTGTTTTGGGTGTAACAGTTCACTCACTGTTAGTTTGCAGAGTCCCTACCAGGAGTCTTCCTGATTAGCCCCACATATGCTTCCCAGGGGAGGGAAGTCTTTTACTGTCTAAAGAGAACATTCTCACTTAAGTCTTGAAATCTACAGACTCCCCTGGAGAACATGGCTCCCCCCTCACGTAAGCCCTTGGTTCTCTGTCCGTTTTCCTAATGCCCACCTTTGCCACATCACCAGCAAAGTTAATAAGCTTTGGCGACATATGCGTCAGCCTCACTCTGAGGAATGTGTTTCTTTTTTCAATTCAACATTTTATGAAATAAGAGTGATATCCTTATAAGAGACCTCTACGCATCATACAGGCAGTATTATTGTTTCCGGGGGAATCTTCTCTCTGTTTTTTTTTAATTGTCTTATTTTATTTTATAGTGAAGACATAGACATCCCTCTCAGCAAATTTGTTTTCCCCCAGCTCATCCTGACATTCTGTGAGGTTAAGGTTGACATCACAATATTCCTTTTCTGAACAGGTCACACACTTGAGGTGGGGCAGGAGGTGGGGCTGCTCACTACTTAGTCCAGCTTATGCCAAATATGACTCAGTAGCCACGTCAGGCCTCAGCTGGGCCACATCTGGAGAACTGGGATGAGGGTGTAACATCAGACCTTTCCTTTCTTTTTGGACACCAAGAAACTAACTTGAACACAGCACCTGAGGCAACCGAGCCCATCAAGAACATCTGCCTGCCCTCACCCCTCTGTCCCTACTTCATCCTGCTCCTAACCTGCCCACCCACTAAGATCTATGCCGCATGTCGTCTCTCGAATACCCAGGATGCCCTGGAACAGGCGTCCTTCAAGCATGCCTGTGGAGAAGTATATCTCTTCAAGGGTCATTCGAGTGATTGTGAAGACACCAGGCAACCTGAAAGACTTTACGGTAACTGATGATATCTCAGTGAGGCAGTTCAAGGAGAAGCTGGCTGCTCACTTCAAATGCCAAAAGGACCAACTAATGCTGGTCTTTATGGGCCGTCTTCTCAAAGATCAGGACACACTGAGGCAGTGGGGCATCGTAGATGGCCATACTATTCACCTGGTCATCAGGTCCAAACATGGCTCCAGATTCCTGCCCAATTCCTCCTGGAACCTCTCAACCAATGAGCCCCGCCACCAGGATAGAAAGATCAACGGAAATAAGAGTGTTGTGTACCCATCTGCCGGTGGGAGTCAAGCCAAAGTGGAATCAACTTTCCTTGTGGAGCCTGATGCACCCAAGGGTCCTGAAGACCTGGAGGCAGACAGTCCAGAGCACATAGCACAGATGCTGGAGAATCCTAGCATCCAGAGACTGCTCTCCAATATGGAGTTCATGCAGAAACTGGTCTCAGAGCACTCATACATGCAGCAACTGGTAGAGCAGAACCCAGAACTCTCCTATCTCGTTGACAACTCTGAGATCCTGGAGCAGACTCTGGAGCTGGTCAGGTACCTAGCTGTCATTCAAGAGATAATGCAGATCCAGCAGCCTTCACAGATCCTTGAGCCGCAACTGAACCCACAGCCATACCCGGGCTTCGAGACAGTTCCAAGTGGGAACAGCGCTCTGGGACATAGCTATGCCGATTTCAATGCCCAAATGCTTAACAGCAGACAAAATGTGGGACTCAACTCTTTTGCAGCTATTCCGGAAGGACAGGTGCTGGACCAAGCCCCATCTTCTCTATATCCACCATCACCTCAGGTCCCTATGCCTGGAGTCATTTCTACTAGTTCCTGTGGCTTATCTCCACTCGCCTCAAACAATGCCACTCCCGATACAGTCAACCATACTTCTAGGGACAGTCCTGCCTCAATCACCAACAAGGGCCAAAGTCATATCTGTGTTGCTCGGCAGCCAGCTGGGATGCCAACTTTACCAAGCATAGAAGTCACCAGGGAACTCCATGCACATGACCAGGATGCCACCATGTCTCCCTGTCATTCTGATCAGGGGTTAGAGGAAGGTGTCCAGCTGTCAGAGAAGCAGGAACACTCTGAAGCCACAGGAGGCATGATGTCGTGGCTTAGTAACCAGCCGCACATGGCGACCCAAATGATGCTGTACATGAGCGTGCCCCAGCTGAGCGAGCAGCCGAGGCAGCAGCTGCCCCCCTCCTCGCAGCCAGCCCAGCTTCCCGACCTGCTTTTAGCCTTAGCCAACCCCAAAGCCTCGCAAGCCATCCTGCAGATAGAATGCGGGCTGCGGCTGCTGGCTACAGAGGCTCCCATTCTCCTGCCTTGGGTTGAGCCTTGCCTGTGGAACCTAGGCTGGCTTTCTGCCCCTGGCTGCAGCTACCCTGACACCTGGAACATGCCCGATACAGCGGAGACTAAGGGGGCTGAGTGCCATCAGAAATCCGCAACAGTCCAACAGAGGTTACAGTCCCTGTCTCAAGACCCTTCCCACACGCTGCCAGGCTGTGCGGCTCATTTCAGTAAGCAGATGGAGAGCCTTCAGGCCATGGGCTTTGTGAATCAGCACGCTAATCTGCAAGCACTCATTGCTACCCAGGGCGACACCAATGCTGCGGCTCGCAGGCTCAAGAGGTTCCAGGGATTCTAAAGTCCCTGTGCACCTGGCTGCTGACCCATCTGACAACCTCATTGCCTTTTCCGCCTTTTCTAACGCTTTCAACAGGAAAATTCCCTAGACCAGGAAACTAACCAATGTTTGCTAACCTGAATACTACTGGTCATGGCTGGAAGATCAGTCAATAAAATGGCTACACCTACTTTCCCTCATCTGAGGTTTGGCTTTGTTTCATTTTTATTAATTCTTTTTGTTAATTTTTTAAATTTATTTGAGAGAGAGTGAGAGAAAGAGAGAGAGAGAGAGAGAGAGAGAGAGAGAGAGAGAGAGAGAGAGAGAGAGAGAGAGAGAATGTGCCAAGGCCTCCAGCCACTGCAAATGAGCTGCAGTTGCATGTGTCACTTTGTGCATCTGGCATTACCTGGGTACTGGGGAACTGAACTCAGGTCCTTATGCTTTATAGGCAAGCACCTTAAATTCTGAGCCACCTCTCCAGTCCCATTTTTCTTTTTTGAGCCTGGGTCTTGCTAGATAGACTAGCCTTGGAGTTGAACCTGTGCTAATTCCCCCGCCTCTGCCTCTCAAGTACTGAGATTACAGGTGTGCATGAGGATGCTTGGCTCAGGTTTGTTTCCTTTATAGGAAAGTAACTATGTTTGATGTCTCTGATTTATCTACTATATACACACACACACAACATGCTCACATAAATAAAAATAATGACTATTTGCATATGTAAGGCTCAAGTATCTAAGAATAAGCAATATAATGTCAGATGTGTGTTCATACAGATACTCACAAATACCAAGTGATATATAAATAGACCCACATGTAGGGAGGAAGGGAATATGACCACAATACCAAGATAGAAAGAGAGGCCTCACATAGGCCCAGATGTTTAGCCATAAAGATTGGTATTTAGTCCTATATTATTAGTCCAACCTGAATTAAGTTTGAATGTGAAAAAAGAATGACCTGATGAGTCAAAGTAGGAATAATTCACCAATCAATGAGGCGTTGATGATGATTTACAACTGGGTCCTCTTTTGAATTGCCCTTTTCATGATTGTTGGACTTCTCTTCCTTTAGCCACCTTTGCTGCATTTTCCAGTCACCACAGCCCAGCTCCCCGAGGACCACTGCACTGTCTGATGGTGCCACACCCTTCAGTGTATCTTACGTGTGCAGCTTGTTCTTCCAAAGCCCCACCTTCTCTCTTCTGCTTCACCTAGATTATCCTCATTTGTCAGGATACATAATACCAATTACGGTTCAGTTATTATGCAATAAGACCTTGCTATAATTTAATGTCTGCATATTTTAGGCATCAAAAATAAATAATGATTTAGCTTATTGTATAAGTCCCCCCTCCCCCATTCTCCCCCTCCCATTCCTTCCATCTCTTTCACAGTCTCTCATTTCCCCTGCTAGGTTTGCTTAGAGTTTAAGGTTAACCTGGTTAGGAGCTGCATATGAGGAACATATGCACAACAATAAAACAGACTTAAAACTCACCCTCCATGACTCAGGGAGCTGAGTGGAAGAGGGGGTGGAAAGGTTGTAAGAGCCATGGTGGGGGAGATTACAGAGAGATGTTGTCCCCCTCAGCTACAACACATAAAGGAAGGGGGGCAACCTGGCTGCCTCCTGAGTTATCCATAGCCCCTTACCACATGGATTGATCCAGTGTGCCCACCAAGGAGGATACCCAGTGGATTGGGGACAGGGAGGGAAATGGGAATACCAACACAATATTTGCTCATTCAATGTATCTAATTTTGGACAATAAAGATTTAAAAAACAAACAAACAAACAAAGAAATAAATACGTTAATTATGATACAAAGTGACAACACCATTAGTGTAGATATAAATGGTATTCAAGCTGATTTATGCTGGAAGATGGCAGAAGTGTTTTGAGCTTCTGGTGATCAGGGAAGGGACTCTGAAAAGATGACATTTCGCAGTCATCAGGACATAGGGATTAAAAGTACTGTGAAGAGCTTTGTTATTCTGGTGAGAACTTTGCATTTTACTATGAATGAAATTGTCACTCGGCAGATTTATTATCGTAGACATTCACATATATCATAATATTACGAGAACATAGAGATGAAATCCCAGGGTTATTCTCTTCCTGTGCATCCTTCTGTAACTGCTAGATGTTTCTCCTTTTGCAGTTCTATTTTCATGAACATCAACACTGCTCTTATTTGATGTGCTTCCTTGACTGTTCTCCAACTATCTTGTCATTCGCCATGAACTTTGAATTTGATGAATATTTTCATTGACAACTACTTATATATTTACATTGAAAAAGAAAGTGAGATGATCAAATCATTAAAGTTGTACATTAAAATTCTAAATTTTATAAAGACTGTGTTCCACAAAAGAGGGGTCACTGGTGTGTTTTGAGCAAAGGCACTGAGCGCTGTAATTCAATGCATCAGTTTGTTTGCTGATTGGGGAACAGACTATGGTAGAGGAGAAGGAAGGCAGCAGGGAGGTGAGGTGGGAGTTCTTTACAACAGAACAGGAGGAAGGTGGCAGTGCCTGGGGAGTGGAATGGGAAGAGTAGAAGTGGGGGATAGTCAGGTTCTGACTTCTAAGGGGGCCTGCAGAAGCTTATGAGTTCCTTGCACATCCTCCCTCCAGACTTGATATTACTTTCTGTCATAGACAGTTCACACTGCTGGGATGAACTTCCAAACCAGGCACGGTTCATGAGAGGAAGAAGAGATTTATTAAAATTTACAGAACGAGGGGAAGTTCCATAGTGGTGAAAGAGGCTGGCTCCCATTCACAGGTTCCAGCAGAGAGGAAAAAACCATCACCAGCACCATAAGCGAAACGAAACAGCAAGGCCATCCAGGCAGAGCTCAGACTGCTCTTCCCTTATCTTCCCTTATCTTAGGCTAGAATTCCATATTCACCTCCCAGTAACTCCTTAGGTCTGGACCTAGGATCTGCCCAAGATGACACCTCCTCCAGCAAAGAGGCTGGAGACAAGCTTTAATAAAACTCCTGAATCTATTGGGGGACATTCATTCAAATCTCCACATTTACTATTAGCAAGTATGAAGGGAGAGGCCTGCATAGTTTCCAATGTCTCCAGAAAGACTACTACCAACAATCTCTTTCAGTAAAGAAATTATAGCTACATCACATTTGCTTCAGCTTCTATCAGCAGCCCAGATCTCCACGACGTGCATTTGTGTTACAGGGTCTAGCCTGGAACTCATCCTGTCTCATCCTCCTGAGGGCTAGCATTACAGTCACATTCCGCTGTGCCTCATGCTATATCATTGTTCTTATTTTCCATCTCAATATGCTTGGGCATCCCTGAGCTGACTCAATTTCCTATCCACTTTCAGCAATTATCCAAACATTTCTAGCTTACCATTTGGAACACTAACTTAGCAAAGAACAAGAAACCCTTGTGCATCACACAACCTTCTTCCAGAGATTCCTTTACCTGTTGGCTATAGGGATGTAATGCCATGAAGTCACTGCTTCTCCAGCACGATGGATGCTGCTTTCCTTCTCAATGTTCTCAGAAGTGGGGAGGTGTCATTCTCGTACCTTCTGGATGTTTCTTGACCCAACTTCTCTAGCTGCAAGATGGTGCCACGATCCACTAATGCAATTATTTTGGTATAATAAGTAGCAATCTCATTGAGGTTATATCCAATTCTACCTCACTTCTGTGTGGGCACATTAAGCAAACAACTGTGCTGAATAGTTTTATTTAACTATATGACCAAAAGCCTTCGTGGTAATCCTATTTCTTTCAGCCATTGATTCTCAGTCACATCCACATTGGAATGACTCGGAGGCAGTGTTTTCAAACAACCTTCTGAGCTACATTGCAAGGGTATTATTTTAAAATCACTTTTACTGGGAACTTTAATATATGAACATACTACAAATTGTCCACATTCCTATTGCTTTATTTTCTTTTCTTCCCTCTCCTTTGCCTCCATTCCACTGAAGCCCTCCTCAGTGGGGGTATTGGTAGTCACTGTGGGGTGAATAATACACCAGTCATTTCCTGTGGGAACGATGCCTCACGGATACCTTCCCACCCTGTGGCTCTTACATTCATCTCTCCCCCTCTCCCACTATGTTCGCTGAGTCTTAGAGGACTTGTATAAGTCTCATGTTGAGTTCTTGTCAGTCTCTTATCTTCTGCTTTGGTAAGTTTTCCATCTCTGCAGTGACTGCCACCATCTCCCTGGAGGAGGTTGTCAGGCTAGCAGTGAGAGCAGCTCTCATATTTAATCCTCCACTTCCTCTGTAATGTTTTCTGGACCCTGGCAGGTGTGTTAGGGATGATGTGTTCAGTGATAGGCACTTATCATTCTCTTCTTGTCATTTTTTATGAGTTGAAGGTCTCCTTGGCATTCACCATCCGCAAAAAGCAGGTTCTCCAACCAAGTTAGAGCAACTTTGATCAGAGGGGTAAACATATACCTTTAGAAGGCTTTTGGATGGACATAGACTCTCCATTTAGCTCAAGAATAGTGGAAGCTTCCTGAGTTGGATCTCAGAACCAGGCATGAATTCCCTCCCACAGAGAAGGTCACATATTCAACCAGAGAGCACTTGATTACCCTAAAGTGTGCCACTATTGCACTGGTGGGTACCTTTTGCCTGGCTCATTGATTTTACGACCAGGCCGGTTCACCCCTCCTTAAGCAACCTGGTGGCACCCCGATCCCATGAGGTCACCGTATTGCTGGCGAACTTAGTGCAGACACCTGATTGGCATAGCACACTGCAGCCCAGAACTCCTGGACTCAAGTGATCCTCCCCCCTCAGCCTCCCAAGTAGCTGGGACTACAGGCGTGGCCACCGCACCTGGCCTGGCTGATTGATTTTGTAGCCTGCAGGATCTACTCCTTATTCACACTGTTGGTGACTCTTACCTCCTAGCAGCTTGCATAGCACTTCCAGCACTATGACAGTTAGCCATCAAGGGCGCTGACTTCCATCTCAGTTCTTGATTTCATGATGTCATGTGACCACAGCCTGTGGCACCTTATTTTTTGAGACAAGGTCTCTCACTGAACCTGAAACTCATTGATGAGGCTTGACTAGCCAGCTACCTGGCCCTAGGGATTCCCTGTCTCTGCCTTCCCAACACTGCAATTACAAGCATATGCTGCCAGCTTTCACTTGGATGTTGAGGGTCCAAATGAAGACCCTCATGCTTTAGGTCACACACTTGACTCACTAAGCCATTTCCCCAGTTCCTGCAATTTAATTTTATCTCGGGAAATATCCAATTCATTCTTTGTTTCCCTGGGCCATATTGTGTGTGTTTTTTAAAATTATTAAACAAAAAAGAAAGTAAAATACTTCAAGTCATCCTTGACCCCTCTCTCACACTTCACCTTTTATAATAAGCCAATCAATTGTTTGACAATATACAAATAATTATATATTATGACTGAAGATGAATCAGACAGAAAACAGGGATCGAGGATGCCAGAAAGAAAACCTTCCAATAGGAGCTCAATTCAGTTGTTAATGGGAGCAAAAAAGACTAAGGAACTTTGGTCCAGTTCCGCTCTGAGTCTTCACTTACTACGTATATATGGAGCTGTGTGGAAGACGGCTCTCGGTCCTGGGATTCTCAGGGACCTGGAGTGTCCGGATTCTATGGTGTGAGGCTGTGATGTCAGAGCTGAGGTCACAGAGGTGGAGTGGGTTGACAGAGTGGGTTCCAGCCCAGAAGGCCTACAGGGCGGCTGTGCGGCACGATGAGGGCCGTTTGGAGCCCTGCCTAAGGGGAAGGACGGGGCCACAGCAGATTGGTATGTACTCCCCAGTCGGGGCCCGACATACTCTCTTTGCCCCCTCATTCATTAACTGAAGACTACTTTCCCTCCACCCCAAATTTCCCCTTCCTGACCAACAGTCTCTCAATTGCATAGTCCTCCCAAAGCATCCTGCCCAAGGGATCTCAGGGCTCCTTCCATGTGGACCCCACAGTCACCCCCCTGTCCTGACCCTCCCAGGCCCTTTTCAGACTCCTTTCATCCTTCCCTTTATTCGAAAGGATGATCTTGGTCTCCCATCCCCACCACTCCCCCACCTCCCAGCTGTGCCCCACAGATCTGGGCCTTCTGCTGCCCACCATGGCCAAAAGTGGAGAGGCTCTACCACAAGGCAGCCCAGCGCCATCCCAGGATCCCCACCTCATCAGGGTGACAGTGAAGACACCCAAGGACAAGGAGGACTTCTCAGTGACAGACACGAGCACCATCAGGCAGCTGAAGGAAGAGATATCACAGCGTTTTAAGGCCCATCCTAATCAGCTGGTCCTAATCTTCGCTGGCAAAATCCTCAAGGACGCTGACTCACTGGCACAGTGTGGAGTGCGAGATGGCCTCACTGTTCACCTGGTCATCAAGATGCAGCGACGCACCACGGGAACTGAGTGCCCAGCTACTACCTCAGTCTCTAGCCCAGCCCCAAGTCCTGGCCCACTCCCTCAGCCAAGTTTCACTTCCCCTGTGGATGGGTCCCCTTCCTTTGGCTTAGGTCTCCTCTCGGGTCTCAGTGGGCTGAGCCTGACCTCAGGTAGCTTCTCGGACCAGCCAGGCTCCCTCATCTGGCAGCACATGTCAGTGTCTGAGCTCCTGGCTCAGCTCATCGACGACCCCTTCATCCAGGGTCTTATATCCAACACAAGCCTGGTGCGGCAGCTGATTCTCGACAATCCCCACATGCAGCAGCTGATCCAGCAGAACCCTGAGATCGGGCATATTCTCAACAATCCTGAAATCATGAGGCAGACGCTGGAGTTCCTGCGTAACCCTTCCATGATGCAAGAGATGATGCGGAGCCAGGACCGGGCTCTCAGTAACCTGGAGAGCATCCCTGGAGGATACAACGTGCTTCGCACCATGTACACAGACATCATGGATCCCATGCTTAATGCAGTCCAAGAGCAGTTTGGGGGCAATCCTTTTGCCACCACCACTACGGCTGACCCCACCACCAGCAGCAGCCAACCTTCAAGGACAGAGAATTGTGATCCTCTCCCCAACCCCTGGACTTCCACCTATGGAAGTTCAGGTAGCAGGCCAGGGAGACGGCCAGGGGACCAGACTGTATTTGATACTCGAATCAGATTTCCAAACATTTTGGGTAGCATAGGGCTCTTTGATTATCTCCAGCAATTCCACGAGACTCCCCAGTCCCTGGGGTCTTATCTACAAGGCACTGTTGCACCCACTCCCAGTCCAAGCCAGGAACCTCCACTACCAGGAAACAGAGTGCCCCCAACTTTACCCCCATCCCAGAAACCAGGGTCAGGTCAGCCTCTGCCCAAAGAGTCAGTTGCAATCAAGGGAAAATCCTCTTGCAGAGGCCAGCCTGACAGAGGCAAGAGCTCTACTGGCCAGAGCAGTAGCATGCCTGATCTTGTCTCTGGGTTAGGCGATTCTGCCAATAGGGCCTTTGTTCCTGCACCACCTTCCCCTGGGACAGCTACTCCAGGAGTCCCCGAGTCTGCCTGGTTGCTCCCACCAGGTTACCCAAGATCTCTGAGGCCAGCTGGCGTGAACCAGGTCCCTCGAATGCCGAATGAGGTGCCCCAACAGCTACCCCTACTGCTGCACCTTCAGGCAGCCATGACCAACTCCCGTGCCATGCAAGCCCTGCTGCAGATAGAGCAGGGTCTGCAGATCCTGGCTACGGAAGCCCCTCGCCTTCTGCTCCGGCTTGTGCCATGCCTGGCAGGGCTGGGTGGAGTGGCAGGAGGAGCAGAGTCTAGAGAAGGTGCTGTTGTGTCGGCAGATCCCCGCCCAGCCCCTGGTCCTCAGGCGTCCCCACCACAGGGCTCTGTAGAGGTCGGCCTCCATTCCACTCCCTTCCTCCACATGTTGCAAACTTTAGCTAGTAGTAATTCTCAGCAGCTGCAGCCCGAGGCTCACTTCAGGGTGCAGCTGGAACAGCTGCGGGCCATGGGCTTCTTGAATCCTGAAGCCAACCTGCAGGCCCTCATTGCCACAGGGGGCGATGTAGATGCTGCGGTGGAGAAGCTGAGGAAGTCTTAGGAACCCCAGTTAATAGCGTATCTTTTTCTCTGTGCCTTTCCCCCATGTTCTAGTACCTTACTTCTCTTACCCTTCAATATAGCTGCACTATATACCAAATTCACTACAGTGCTCTTTACTGTGGAGACGATGTCCCAGAGTCACTGAGGAAGACTAAGAGCCAGAAGCTGGGGGTGGAGGGGGTGCTGTGTGAGACCCAACCATTCCTGCCACTCTCCTACTGTGGGGCCTTTTACTGTGTTCTGTGTATACCTATCTTGAGATAAAATTACATCCAATCTCCAGTGCCAACCATTGCCTGCGTGCGATTCTTGGGGAGGGCAAGAGAAACGAGCAAAAAAGAGCTTAGAGGGGAGAAGCTCCAAGGTTTGAAGGTAAAAGAGCCCAAGGAGAGTCTGTTGCTTCAGCCTCTGAAGGCTGAGGCCTGCACCCTTCTTGGCGCCCTTCCACTTAGTGGGTCTGGCTTTACATGGGTGGTGGGGAATTGAACCCCAGCCATCAGGCTTTACAACTAAGTGCCTTTAACTACTGAGCCATCTCCCCAGCCCCCTGCTACCCTTCCAAAAGTTTTGCAGATTTCGTGTCCTGTCAGAGGTTTTAGGGGATTCCTTCTTGTCTGCCTTGCTGAAGAATGAACATCATTTTTTATGTTTATTATTCTCTGATGGCTGTTACTTGAGGCCTTGCTACTAAAATCTGGGTGGGAAAGAGATACACAGTAGCAAGGATTCAGCCTCGAAGATTCAGGCTGATTCTAAGCTCCCTCAATCTCACCTAGGCTTTAATGCCCTTGTTAGTCAGATTCAGAGAGTTGGTAACTTGCCACTTCTAGCTCAAAAATCGAGTACTCAGCCTGTGCTCTTCATCTGCTAGCTATTAGGAAGCCAGTGTGAACAAAATAGACATCACCCAGGCCTCCTGGACCTATGCTCCAGCAGCAGTAGCTGTTCAGACCAAATATTTGAAGAAAATCAATTTATACATAATTATAACCTATGGTAAGTGCTAGGAAGAAAAAGGTGAGGGTTGGAGAGATGCCTCAGTGGTTAAGGCACTTGCTTGCCAAACCTAATGACTCGGGTTTGATTCTCAAGTACCCACATAAAGCCAGATGCATAGTGGCACATTCATCTGGAGTTCATTTGCAGTGGCTGGAGGCCCTGGCACGCCCATTCTCTTTCCTTGAAACTAAATAAATAATTAAAAAAATATTTATTTGCAAGCAGAGAGAGACAGAGATAAAGACAGAGAGAGAATGGGCACGCCAGGGCCTCCAGCCACTGCAGACGAACTCCAGATCCATGAACCACCTTGTGCATCTGCTTCACATGGGCACTGTGTAACTCTACTCCTTAGGTTTTGCAGGTGAGCACCTCTCTCCAGCCCAATAATTTTTTTTTAAGCAAAAGGTGAGCCATGAAAACATAACAGGGTCATTGCTAGTCTAGCCTGGGGAGATAGGAGTGGCCCATGTGAAGGCTCTCTATGGATACAACTTGATAAGTGAAGAAGAGAAAGCTTTGAGGGCGAAGAAGGTCTGTTCCTGCAAAAGGCCTGTAATGTACAAAGACACTGGAGTAGGAGGGGCTTAGGAGATGCACCAGCACCTTGGACAAGATCCTTGTTTATGTTCAGGGATGTTTTCTAGTCTTTGTGTATTTCTAGTGTAAACCTACAATCTATAAATCAAGTGGGCCATGCTTTGCAGTGCATATCAACAGAAATGTGTGTGGGAATACACACTGGTAAGAAATGCACACACACACTGTAAATTTACTTAAAGGTGTAAGCACAAAGCACAGTCTGTTAGGAGACAGAGAGACAAAGACAGAGAGAGAGAGAGCAAGAGCGAGAGCGAGAGAGAGAAAGAGAAAGAAAGAGAAAGAGAAAGGGAAAGAGAAAGAGAAAGAGAAAGAAAGAGAGTATGGCCATGCCAGGGTCTCCTGTAAATAAACTCCTCATGTATGCCCCACTTTGTGCTGTACATGGGTACTGGGGAATTGAACCTGGGCCAGCAAGCAGACTTTGCAAGCAAGCACTTTTAACTGCTGAGCCATCTCCACATCCTAGATCAGAGTTTTGATACAGGGTAGGTGTGTGACCATTAGAACATCCACGCTGCATCACAGTCAGGGAAGGAAAAGGCTCTTCAGTGGAATGCATTACTGAGGTAAAGTGCTGGCGAGGTCTGATCACATGTCACAGACTCACTGTGGCATCATTTTAGAAATGGAGGGAAACCAAACCTCCCTGCGATGATCAAATCCACCCTCTCTCATACTCCTCTCAGTCCCAAGAGGCTTAGACAACCTGTACTTGGGACTACTGGTATGTGGCCTAGATGAGACCAGCTTCTAGGATCAAATTTAGCCAGTGATTTACATTTTAACCTCTAGGTGGCCCACAGATCTTTTATGTCTTCTTATTTCCTTACTCCATCCCCATCAATGGTGGAAATTTGTCCAGATTACAAAAAACAAACAAATACAAAACTGTTGTTGATAGTCATGCTAAAGGAAAAGAAGAGAAACGAATCATCTCTCCATTTCCTGAAGGGAGTGTTCTGGGGCTGTTTTTAACTGGGGAAGATGTAAAAGACAACTCATAATTTCCAAATATTTTTTGAAATTACAGGTGCAAAAAACAAACCCACACATAAAGAAATATGGCCACTTTTACTTGATCTGGGCCAGAGGAGGCCTGAAGACTCATGTGAAGTTAAGCCCAGCTCAGAAGAAGGGGATGCAGAAGGGACTAAAAGTTTTGGTTGGGAAAGAGAATATTTATTTAGTGGGCTGGTTCTCTAGCCCAGGGGTCTGGGCATGGTGGTGCACGCCTTTAATCCCAGCACTTGTAAGGCAGAGGTAGGAGGATCACATTGAGTTTGAGGCCTCTCAGAGACTACATAGTGAATTCCAGGTCAGCCTGGATTAGAGTGAGATCCTCAAACAACAGCAACAACAAAAATTTTTTTGACTAATGTATCAATTGTACTTATTAGAGTACAGTTAAAAACTCATAGAGTTCCGTGAAATATTTCCATACTGAATACAGCATGCATTTATCAAACCCAACCCCCTTGTGTCCCTTCCCAAGGGTAGAACAGTGATAACAGAGAGAGAGAGAGAAAGAGAGAGAGAGAGAGAGCGAGAGAGAGCGAGAGCGAGAGCGAGAGAGAGAGAGAGAGAGAGAGAGAGAGAGAGAGAGAGAAAGAGAACACACCAGGGCCTCCAACCACTGCAAAGGAACTCCAGACACATGTGCCACCTTGTGCATCTGTCTTATGTGGGTCCTGGGGAATTGAACCCGGGGCCTTAGGCACTGGAGGTAAGTGCCTTAACCACTGAGACATCTCTCTAGCCCCATACTATACATTTTAAAAGGTATATATATATATATATATATATATATATATATATATATATATATATATATATGTTCATCATTGTATTCTTACACCAATATAAGTTCTCTGATGGCTAAATTGACTCTAGAAAAAATAGTAACTTGTTACTAATTATAGGACAACTGGGGTTACTTGAATCATAGTTTTTGCTTCCCATAGCTATCCACTAAGGCCCACACATCCAATACTCAAATGTTACTAAAACTACTATTTTTATTTAGTCAATAGCCAGGAAATATTTCACTCTTAAGGATTTGACTGAATGTTCTTTTCAGCACTTAAAATTTTGTTTTGGTTTAGTTATGTATTATGTATAGACATACATAATTTTTTATACGTTACATCATTAGACTATATGCATACATAATTATTGAACTTTAACTTTCTTCCCCTCTCTAGACATTTAAATCAATATGTAATATGTCTGCTACACCTGGCATTTGCAAGATGTATAAGGCTTAAAAGTTCTCCCTTTTCTTTCTCTGGGACTTACAGCCCCCTAAGCAGCAGGAGTCTTCCTGTGGCCACACCTCCCTTTCTCTGCCTATTTTAGGTATTTAGCCTCACAGAACTGATATGTAATTTTTGCACTTAGCTGAGAGGAGGAAGAGGAGGAGGAAGCAACTCCATGTCTGGAGGCACTTACTTCAACCACAGGATCAGCACCTGTCCTCTCTTAAGCCTGTTTATATGACATGGGACAAATTTGGACCTAAACTTCTTGAGAAAGTACCAAGTGGTGGATCTAGAGGACACATTTCTAGGGCAGGGTGCGTGCTGAGAAGGAAGACAAGTGCTAAGAAGTCCTTCTATCTTGACGTTCTGAACAAAGTAGTCTTAAATTCTTTTTATAAAAGTTGGTCCCAGTGACTTTTGCTGCTGCTTTAATGAGGGGAAGATGATATGAACACACTTCTTCAAAGACACTTTGAATTAGTAAGCAAGCTTAAAAGTTTGATTATTCTTTGACTCAATAGTAATTCTGTTTCTGAGAATTTGTCCTAGGAAACCAAGTCATTGACCATGGACTGCATACCTGTTTTTTCATCTGCAGTCTGTCTAGTGGATGGTGCTATGGATTGTGATAAAACCCATCCAAGCTGAGGATTCTGGGATTATCATCTCACTTGAATCTAACAGGGATCTCAAGCTGAATATGGCCAAAGGATGTTCTTGATTTCCCTCTGAAAATTGGCTCCTCCCTGGCTCTTGTGGCATGGATACTAGAGCCTGTGGGAAGAGCTAAGGATAGGCTCCTGTGTTTGGCAAGATTCCTGAAAACACGAGAAATGCAAAGGTGCTCCTTGAGAATTGTTACCTTGGAGGTTCTTTAACTCCTAACACACATCACTGTGTTTCCTAGGGAAAAGCTGGACATTAATTTGAACATTTGATTCTGTTGTGGACAATGCAAAGAGAGTCGTCATTGGAATCTCTTATGCAGTAACACACATGGTAGCAGTTG
The DNA here is from genome assembly GCA_004024765.1 of Zapus hudsonius. Classification (NCBI taxonomy): domain Eukaryota; kingdom Metazoa; phylum Chordata; class Mammalia; order Rodentia; family Dipodidae; genus Zapus; species Zapus hudsonius. Next base: position 72,817 of record PVHP010000526.1, read on the forward strand.
TTCTGAAGTCGGGGAATTATCAGGAGTCCTTCAGGAGTCTGGCTGAGTATAAGTTCTGAAGGTCAAGGCAGTATGAGGAGAACTTCAGGAGTCTGTCTGGGTACCAGCCAGTCATAGGCAACTATGAAAGCTCCTGGAAGTGGGAAGGTCTTTCAAACACAGAATTATAACTCAAGCCTTGATATTGGTTGGATACTGAAGATCCTGATTTAAGCAAATCAAAATTTAAGACCATAAACAATGTCTAATAAGCAATGCGGTTGCAGAAGGATTATTCTAGGTGCTCCTCTTTAGGTGGCATTCTCGGCAGTGAAATTCTGAGTTTGTGGTCATTGGAAATGTTAGCAGAGAAGAAAGGGTTGTGTGTGATCACAGTTAGGATACAAACTGGACAGAGTAATCCATCCTCACAGTAATAAATAATTGCTGCAGGGAGAATATTGGACGTTCTGTAGTGGGCTGAGCTGGGGATTAGAATTTAGATATGTCACGGACCAGCTTGGCTGGAGTGCTGGGACCTAAGGAACCTTGGAGAAGTGGGCAGGGAGTCAGCTAAGTGACAAATAGACACAGACTCAAGGAGAGTGTATCTGAGTGTGATTTTACTGAGCATTTGTCAGAGTTATATACGGTTGATTATTGTAACAAAGTATTTTTTTTGTTTATACGCACAGTTACAGTTTCTTTGAATGATTAAACCAAGAATGTCAGCAAAGTACATGAGAATAGACCATAGAAAAGCACAGATGATTATCACATAAATGGTTTTGATGCAAAACTTGGTGCTTGTTTTTCAATTTAAACATTGTGTAGTTTTCAGCCATTAAGAATTTGTTTTTAAAGTTTCTTTTGAAAGATTTGATTAGTATAGTTATCCTTAAACCAGCTCCAGAAAAATGCCTAAGTAGGTCTTGAAAATCCAGCTGGCTGATAATTTTTATGCCATCTATCTTTAACATGCAGTTATCTTATAACGCCAGCCTTCTGTGTCTCGGACAGGAGACACCAGCGAGGCCTGGATCTAGATAGTCTCTGCATGAATGGCAGTGAATACCATGATATTCTCTTTTCCTTAATGTTAACCCATCTGTCACCTTTTTCATAGATCCATGTATGAGGCAATGGAGCATCAGTGGGCTCAGGGAGTTTCCTTTTACCACCAGTTTCTTTTTGGTCTTTTCCTATAATTCTCTCAGTTCTAGGAATCTCTTTCTCAATACTTTCCCTTAATAAGTAATTCTTCTTGTTGCAAGTCATCTAGGACTCTCCCCAAAAGTCCTTTAGCTGTTTTCAATCTCAATTGCTCTTAATAACAGGGGAATGATCGAAGGAAAAACCTTATTTTCATTTTCTCTTTGGAAACAAATCATCATAGTCTGCTGTTCCCTGTTTTCGTGAAGGTGGACTCAATGAACTAGACAGAAACAATGAGTTAGAGTCATGAGCAGATATAATGAAGATCAGAGCAATAAGGGAGCAGCCAAGAACACAAAGACTTGGAACGCACAGCCTGTTCCAACGGGAAGACTTCCTTGAAGCAACTGCCTCAGTCTATGCACTTTCTCGCACAGACTCCGTCAGAGTTGGCGTGACAAGATAATACCCAGCAAAATTCCAATGTACCTCAAAATTTAAGGAGTACCCGAATCCTTTTCTATAAAGTTAAAGAATTAAAATTATAGACCAGCCAGAGGTTAAGGTATAGTGGGTGGCTTTATTTAAAGGAAAATGGGGAGTTACAGAGTTCTCCAGCCACCAGTGTGGGGAGAACACGCGGGAGAGGTTTTAACAAAATCTATGCTGTTTAGCTAAACAAGCAGAAAAAGAAAGATCATGAGAAGGAAAGTTTCTTGAGGAAGAGAAATCTAGCCCCTAAAGGCTGTGGGGAGGGGCCCTTACCTATATCCTTCTGCTAGATCATGTGAAGGAAGAAGAGGCAGAATTATCTGTTCAGTGATTATGTCCTGTCCCAGATGAGCAGAGACAGCTGGTTGGTCTACCTGACCAATCAGTTTTAGCGCCTAGGTTTGAGCTCTAGCTAGACACCTCCCGTTCGAATCTATGGAGCTTGTCTGAAATTGTCACAGTTCCCTAGAGCTCCACCTGCCCAGAGTGGTTCAAACATAGCTGAAGTATTCTTCCAGTGACATGTCTCCTTTCATTGCATTACTTTAAACCTAACCGTATGAAATCATATTGACCTGGATTCAAACTGCTGCTATGATTTCACTTCTCCCTGAACCTTGGCATTAAGACCATAGTTTCAACGGTGGAGCGGGTTTATATAAAATATGTTTCTAGACAGTGACAATCTCCCTCCCCATTGGTGTTTCAATCAAATCATGAAGAAAGCCCAACCTCAGGTCTATGAAAGAGACCACTTCCCCTCCCCCCCACTCAGGTCTACCTTTCAACTGTGACCTCGTCACTGACACCATAGCCCCTAAAGCTTGTCCAAGACAGAAACAGCTGCCCCTCTATGGGATCCAGGTGGCTGCAGAGCTACACTGGGAGGTGGCTTCTGCAGGACATGGTGAAAGGACATCACCGGACACCTACTGGCCCCTGCACCCAGGTGTGCTCAGCACCTCATCTAAGCTTCTGCAGGTGTGTGCTCCACAGTGTCCTCAGGTAACTCAGCATTCTCTTCTCAAGGAAATATGGCACAGGCAAGGGAAGAAGCAGGGGACAGCCAGCTGGTGTCCGGTCGGGAGCCATCGTCAGGTATCATCAGAGTGTCTGTCAAAGCCCCCCAGGGCTGTCAGGAATTTTTACTGGCAGAAAATAGCAGTGTCTGCCACTTTAGGAAGCAGATATCCAAGCGCTTTCGCTGTGACGCTGACCGACTGGTACTCATCTTTACTGGGAAGATCCTCCAGGATCAAGACATTGTGAGCCAGCGTGGGATCATAGATGGTTCTACGGTCCACATGGTGGTGAGAACTCGTTTCAAAGGATCAACCTGTCCCGGAACTCTGGCAGGCCCTAGCGGCCACTGTACCCTTCGTTCTGAAACACCAGTCTCTGAGGGTGCTAGGGTGCTGGCCAGGCTGGCTAGGCTGGCCCGCAGCTCACCTGATCTATCTGATTTCTTTTGCCAACTTGTTCAAATACTGACAACTGTACCAGAGACTGCGGCGCAGCTCTTGGAAGACCCTCTAACTCAAGGCCTGGCAAATGAGATACAGGCCAATGGCAGCCATATTCCTGAATCCTCCAGGCCAGGACAGAAGCGTGACCCAGCTCTTACACCCCTAGAAACCTTTTGGAAGCCAGCCCAGCAGCCTGAGATCCTAAAGGAAGACAAGCGGAGTTGTGAAGCCCCCAGAGCAGTGCCCGGCGGTGACAATGCCATGCGTCCAGTCTGCTCTGATACCCAGTGGCAGATGCTTTCCTCTTCCAAAGGTCATGTTTCTGGTTCAGAGCCTCGCAGAGGAGAAGCCAACAGTCACAGCGATTCTGTCACCACCACCACCATCCCCGCCACCTCTGCTCCAGCCAAGCCATGGGTACAAGAGGTCAGTGCAGGAGTGGTTTCCCAGGTCAAGGACATGTCCACCAATCAGGCCAGTTCAGGATGCAGAACTGGTATGGTAGACTTGTACCCAGGCCCAGATCTCCTCTCCCAAGATAGCCAGCCGCCAGTAGAGAAAAGCCCTCTCTTCAGTCTTCCGAAACTCTCACCCACCGTCTTGCGCCGAGCCGTGCATATCCTGCAGCAGAACCCAGCTCTGTTACACCAGCTGGCAAACGGTAGCTCCCTGCTCCACCAGGTGCCCCTTCTCTCCATCCTCACCAACCCTCGAGCTTTGCAGGCATTGTTACAGATAGATCAAGGTCTGCAGATACTGACCAGGGAGGTTCCTGAGTTGGGACCACTCCTAAGAGACTCAGCTAGACCACGTGGGGCTAGAGGAGCCCCAGAAACTCAGGGTAGAAGACAAGGCCATAGAGAAGATCCTGCACAACCCACCTTGGCTGTTCTTCAGCTCTTCCATGCACTGGCCAAAGCAGGTTCCCAAGCCGCTCAGTCCTCGTCCCTCTTCACTGAAGGTCGCTACCAGCAAGAGTTGGAGCAGCTGAAGGCCCTGGGTTTTGCTAATCGTGATGCAAACCTGCAGGCCCTGATAGCCACAGATGGAGATATTCCTGCTGCAATGGAGAGGCTGCTAGGGGCTCCACAGGCCTAGGCCTCTCCAGCTGATGCTCACGAGAGGGAGGAAATGGCCAAGGGGAGGGAAGTTACTTATTTTAGGAATTCCTCCTATTTGGATTATGAGCACATTTGGGCAGCTCTTCTCTTGCTGCTGCCCAAGCCTGTTCTACATTAAAGAAGCTAGCTTGCATGTATCGTGTGGTAGATTTGGGATCCGGTGAGAACAAAGGGAATAGTATTTGGAGAGGGATGGATGTGCACCATTGTTTTAGAGCCACACTCTGCTTATTCTCATGCCTTTAACCTCAGAGTCTTTTATGCTTAGCGTGAGTCAATCCAGAGTTCTTTTGGGTGGTGGGGCACCTACAGTTGTGCAAGTGTGTATGTATGGGTGGGCATGTGCCACAGCAGACATGGAGGTCAGAAGACAACCTTATGGTATCAGTCTTTACCTTCCTCTTTTTTTTCCTGCTTTTGACAATTTTTATATTTGTCTGAGATATATTCTGTTCATAATCCCAATGCCCTCCCGTTAACATTTCTTGTCTTTTCCCCCACATTCCTTTCACAAGATCTCTTCTTTCCAACTTGCCCCTGTTCTATTTAAATTTACCCTCCTCCACCATCCACGATGATATGTTGACGGGCTTAATATTATGCAGGTCTTCTCAGGTCATGACAGCTGCTGTGACGTCACGGGTGCTATGACCACTTTCCGTATGGAATTCCATAGCACTCCTCCCCCTACTCTGGCTCTTACCTTCTTCTTTCTCCTACTGCTTCTGCGACGATGGCTGAGCCTTGGAGAGGACTATAGAGATGTCTTATTTAGCGATAAGTATTCGATTCTCACTTATTCTCACCACTTTGACAAGGTTTGAGTTCCCCATTAGTCACCACCAACTGCAAAAAGAAGCTTCTGATAAAAGATGAGGGTAGCACTAACATACGTATAAATATTTAAAGGGTGATTTTATGGGCTTTTGGCTAAACAACAGTAATAACTTCTCTTCTAGGGCCTGAGACCTTCCCAACCATAGGCTATTTCCTAGGTTTGCAGTACCAGGCATGAATTCCTTCCTGTAGAGCAGGCCTCAAATCTAGCTACCCTCATACCAGCCATGCTACAATTACACTAGCAAGCACATCTCGCTTAGTTGAGCAGTTGGTTGTGTAAATTTCAGGGTCCATGGCTGGGTAAGAATGGATGACTTTTCTCTCCCCTCAGTCTGCATGGCACTTTCTGGCACTGTGACAGCAGGCTGTAGGCTTTCAGCTCAGTTCTGGCTTGATTTCTTACTGTCCTGTAACTGAGGCTGACCTGTGAGCTTTGTGTCTATCTCTTGACTCTTCTTCCCATTGCTGTAAATTTTTGGGATTGCAGACATGTGTGCCACTGCATCTGGCTTTATGTGGGTTCTGGGGATCCAAACTCTGCCCAGCAAGGGCTTTTAACTACTGAGCCATCTATCTGGCCAACATCTCCATCCTCACCACAGAGCACTTCCACTCCACTCCAGAGTGAGGGGATCTGCCCATGGCTCTTCCAAGAAGCCACAGATTGCCTGAAGGCCTCCGAGACTACTCACTCCTTTGCCTTCACGTTTCTTTGTCTACAGGGCAGGATGTGACAGGAAGTATATACAGCTTCCCTCTCCCCTGCAGCTCTTCTTCTGATGCTAGTCTCTGTTGGGATCCTGCTTCTGAAGCAGCCTTCTCTCCTCTGCAGGATCCTTCCTTTTCTCCTGCAAAAATGTTTGCCTCTGCCACTTTATCAGATACTGACTTTTGTCTTTGAATGTGTTGTGTTTCCTTTCCGGTGGCGATGATGGTCCAGTGCAATCAGGGAGTGAGTTCAGTAACATGTGGAAGCTTAGTCAAAACCTTCTCAATCCTATTATTCCAGATTTTATGGATTTTATCTTTAGAATTTGATCTGCTTTTTCCTGTATTTTTTGGGGCACATATGTGTGTGTAGTATAGTGGTGTGTGTGTGTGTGTGTGTGTGTGTGTGTGTGTGTGTGTGTGTGTATGTGTGTGTGCGCGCGTGCGCACCCATGCAGTGTGCCCCATGCTCTTGTCTGTAGCTGGGTGCGTGAGCTCCTGCAGTGGATGATGGGAACATGGATGTCCCCCTCCATTGATCTTCTGCCCATTCTTTTTATTTTTCTTCTTCTTTTTTTGGAGGTAGGGTCTCACTCTAGCCCATGCTGGCCTGGAACTCCCTCTGTAGTCTCAGGCTGGTCTTGAACTCACAGTGATCCTCCTACCTCTGCCTCCTGAGTGCTGTGATTAAAGGTGTGTACCCTTTCATCAAAATAGGCTACTTTGGCCTATTTTCACTTGAGCATAGTGTTTTACTTTTCCAGGAATTTGCTGTTATTTCTTTGTTTTTTTTTTTTTTTTTTTCAATGAGACCTGGCAATTCTCTGGTCTCTTTGCCCACTGGATTGGGGTCATGCCTGGCCGTGTCCAGTTATTTAAGTGGGTTCTTGGGATCAAACCCAGCAGTCTCAGGCCTCAGGCCCTCATGCTTGCACAGAGTGCTTTAAACCATATTTCTAGTCCAGCTCCTGTTCTTTTTTTTAATTTAAAGATCCTTTGTTTAGTCTTTTTAAATTTTTATTTTTTATTTTATTTTGTTTGTAAGTGGAGGGACAGAGAGAAGAGAGATAAAAAGAATTGGTGAGCCAGGACCTCTAGCCACTGCAAATGAACTCCAAATGAATGTGCCATTTTGTGCATCTGGCTTTATGTGAATACTGGGGAATCAAACTCAGGTCCTTAGTGTCTGCAGGCAAGCACCTTAACCACTGAGCCACGTCTCCATCCCTGTTTATTCTTTAAAAAAACCAAACCCCTCACTCCCTAATAGTGCTTTCTGAGATATATTATGCCATTTTTAAAAAAATTCATGTCTCAGAGAATTTGGCCATTTTCATAGCCAAAGCTTCAGTTCTTCTGCTTCCTAAATCTCTAAGTTCTTCATTTTGGGTGTCCCAGGGGAGTTTCTACCTTAGAATGTCTAACTGTATAGTTCAGCATCTTTCCCCTGGTCCATTCCTACTCTAAATCCTAGATTTCTTTTATTTCAGTGAAAGTAATAGTTTCCAAATACATTCAAGCGCTTGAGATTTGTCAGTGATATGACTCATGGAGAAGGAGGAGGAAGCAAATCCCAGGGTATCAGCGGCCAAACACAGCCATGTCGTGTGGTAAAGGGTGATGGGAAGACGGGGTGACTGGAGAGCATATTTGGAAAGTTATTTGAGGAGAAATGACATCTGTGTCTCAAGCTCTTGATGGCTGGGAAGGATCAATCTCTCTGAGCTGGGCACTGTGACTTAATCGTGTTATGTTGCTACTTGTGCCTAGCCATCCAAGTGACGTGGATGGCAGGGGCTGTGCACCACATATCTGTGGGGCATCTTATTTCAACAGTGAGGCTGGTATACACCTTACTGTTTATTTTCCTATAGCATCCACATGTTGGTCTGAATTTCCTTGATCTGCTTGGTCCCTGGGGAGGAGTTGAGAGTTCCTGAGGAAGAGGGTGGATGAACAGAAGGGAAATATTCTGAGATCCCTTAACCTATCATTAGACAGGCCCCAGGGGCTGGACCTGTGAGCAGAGTGGAAGACATTGCATCATTCTTAGCAGTCTTGCTGGGGGCTGGGCCCTGCTTCACTTTGATGGATAGAAGCTTCCCCAAATCATTGGCTTCCCCAAATCATTCCTTGTACCACAAGAATAAATGCATTCTTATTTCAGGATGATAAAACAAACAAACAACCCACACAGAAGTTTAAGAAGCAGCACTTGCTAGCAAGACTAAAGAATACCCCATAGTTGACCTGTGTTCCTTTAGCTGTTGTCACTAAAGGAAAATTATATAGTCCAAATCATGCAGGTCTGAGCTTATTTCTCTAAGGCACCAGCTCAGAGTGGGTGTTGTGATGAGATTCCCCGAATATTATCTTTCTAGCAGGAAAAGGGAGGGTGAGTAATTAGTGAAACAGCCAGAATTGGGGAAGAGAGTTGATTACGTATGGTAAAGCCATAGTTTCTTTAGTGCCAGTGCTACAGTAAGGTGGAAATTTTAGAAACAGGGAAGGATATGGGGCAGAATGATCAGATGGAATTCCACAATACTCACATCTCCATGCACCAGCCCATATGGTCATATGTTCACGGAGACATGCAGCTGAATCAATTACTCACGAAATTAAGATTAGATTACATGGAGGATATCAAAGTGGTCTACAGGGAGTAACAATGCTCTGGTGGTAAACTGATGGGCATATACATACATTTCCATCATCATATAATAAAGTTAGATGCACTGAGAATAAATTACCTTTACTGAATAGTTCCTGTCTGCAGAATGTCACATACCAACTGTAGGTATATGATACAAAATTATGAACAAATTCAATTACAGAGTTGACAGGAAGACATCTATTCACACCCAAAAATTTAAAACAAAAAAATCACACAATTATATTATGATATGACTTCGCTTAAAGAAAATACAACTGAAACACTTTGCTGTTTTGCTGGTTTGTTTCCTACACCTTAGGAATATTAGTTGTCAGTGTTAACTTTTACTGGGAAAATATGACTCAGTGACTCCTTGAAATATATTCCATGGTGGAACACTTGAGACAAAACTAGAAAGCAGGAATTCTAAGCAGAAATTCCTTAACCACTAGAAGCCATTTGCTTTTAAGCTATTTCTTTGAAGTACATATGTAAGGTATAGGTACAGGGTGTTATTTTCATTTTACACGTATTTCTATATATACAGGCTGAGAGGCTGGGACTAGCTGCACACGTATAGAGGGCTCTCAAGCTGGTTCTTTTTAAAAAAATTTTATTTATTCATTTTTCAAGCAGAGAGATATGGAGAGATAGATAGATAGATAGATAGATAGATAGATAGATAGATAGATAGAGCGCACCAGGGCCACCACCTTGTGGGTCTGGCTTATGGGGGTCCTGGGGAATTGAACTGGGGGCCTTAGGCACTGGAGGCAAGTGCCTTAATCGCTGAGCCATCTCTCCAGCCCTCAAGCTGGTTCTTGACTTCAGCATTCTGTGCAGCACATCTCTGTGCCCCCAGGTCCTGAAAGCCTGAGATTAAGAGGGACCCTTGGAGGAAGATACCATCAGCCTGGGAAAGCTTGAATCTAGAAGAGCTTAGACTTAGGCTTGGAAGAGGTAGAACTACCAAGTTGGAAATGTTAATATCTGCTTCAAATAAGGTACTAGATCCAGCTTTGAGGGAAAGTTAAACAGGACAAACAGGCCAAAAGGATGGGGCAGGAGCTTCCCATCCATTGAAGGGAGCACAAAAATAAAAAGTAGCCAATGGTAGGGGGAATATCCAGGGGCATTTCCCTCCCTCAAAAAAAAAACCCCGTCTGCTGCTTGCACAATTCACAGTCTTCCATCCCATGGAGCATTCCAGAAATCCCACTGAGGAGTGACCTCAGTGAATTGGGGCAAGGAGGAAGGAAATGGGGGTACCAACAAAAGACTTGTTCACACAATGTTTCTAATTACTAATTACTAAGAATAAAAAATAATAATTTCTAATTATGATACTGGAGAGAATTTACAGAACTTCAGTGACTTATCAGGCCTGAATCATTGAAAATTAAATTCCAAAGGTCCCTTCAGCACAAATTAAGAGAGCCATATTTAGTCAAAAAGAAACAAACAATCAATAGAGCAAGATTTGAAGGCAAATACAAAGCTATAACTTCTCAAAGGAGTCTAGGGGAAGAAGTGCTTTTGCAGGAAAACCTTCTTCACAATCTCTAGGATCTGAGCACATACATTGCAACATATTATTAGCCTTTTGAGAAACAATATTGTGCATATGGGATTGTAGTGTTGAGGGATGTATCACTTTGGGAAATCCCATCTTCTCTATTGACCTCCAATCTCACTTCAGACTTCGGGTACCGTTGTGACAGGCTGAGAATGACCATGGCTGTTTTAAATTCACAGTGTTTATGACTCCAGAGGGCCTTCAGCAGCTTTGTTCTGGGCCTCACTTTTGAAGATTCCCTGAAATCTGATCTTGGCTGGCTTCCTCAAGCTTTTTCAGTAAACAGCTGTGTCTCTTTCCTGAACTGTTCTGCTTCTTTCTCTCCTAGCCTCTCTCCATCCCTCCGATCTTAGTTTCTGAGATCCTCTAATTTAAGATGTGAAACCCTGGTCCATGATGGCTCCTTGTGCAAGGATTTGCCTCTACAATGTGGAGTTATCAACATCTAGAGCCGAACTTCTCTTTTTGATTCACTCATCGACTTTGTGACAATATTCTATTTTCCTTTGCCAGTGAAAACAATTCTTCACTCTATCCAAATTCTATATTGATGTGTGTGATTTGAACAGTCTCAGTGGAATATAAACAAATAAGAGTCCAGATACTAAATACTGGTTGTGTCCCAGAAGCTACGCTAAACATGTTTTCTCATTACCTGTCACTATGGCATAATGAAGATGCCATATTCATTTATTCATTCAACAAAGATTATAGTACATACCACGACATGACATTTTTTGCTGCAGTATTGAGTGTTTTATGATTATGTATAATACAGATGAAATGGCCTCTGTGGTGAGTTGAATCATAACCAGTCATGAAGAAAATAAACACTACAGACTATTTTCTCATGAATATAATAAAATATACTACACTTTTATTAATTTAAGCATTATTAACCAATCATCCCCAATTGGTATTAAGGGTTTGCTTTCTTTTAGACACTGAAGTAAGTGCTTTACTAATTAATCCTGGAAATGGCTAAATGGGATGTCCTAAATCAGATAATAAGAAGATAAGGAAGTGGAGACTTAAGTCCATGGTCCTTGGGATTCAGGTCTTATATTATTTCCATTGTGAAAGACTAGCTACTATATGAGATTTTTGTCTGTTCAAAGGTATAACCTTACACAATTATTTTTCTGAATGACAGGCTCTTAACGTAAAATGCAAATAAGAGCAATGATCTTTCAAAACAAACCTGGTGCACTGGTATATTCCTAAAGTATCGCAGCACAGTTGCGGAAAATCTTGGACCTGATCTTGCTCCTGTGACCATAACGAAAAATAACCTCATGATGAAAGTGACCACAAACTCAAAAGAGTATGAAAGAATGAGAAAAAAATTCAGTTTCACTAGGCAGTAATTACAACTTAAGTACAATTTAAATATCAGAGAATTGTTGTGCAATATAGTTATCACAGTAAACCTGTAAGGTAAGAGAACATAAACTAACAGATCGATAAAACGCTTACTAGTATTTAGAGGGGTACATAACTTTCTCTTTTAATTTACTTATTGAACACTTTACATTCAAGCCTCTACCTTAAGTGTTCCTACATTAATAACTTGTATATTCTGTATCACAGCATTAAGAGATAGATATTGTTAATATCTCTGTCCAAACGGAGGCATAGAAATACCTAGCAACATATTCAAGGTCCCAAATTAGTAAGTGAAAAAGTCACTGTTCTGGTTCAGGCTTATTGTGGGCTCTTACCTAGTCTCTTTGGTAGAGAAATGTAGAATTCAGATTCACATTCACTACAAGCTTATGTCTTTTCTACCGGGGCTCATAAAAGAGTATTCCTTCTGCAAAACAAAGTCTTTTCTTAAGACCACTAACTAAGCTGCTCCATAATAAGAACTAGGTACTTTTGAGAGAAGAGGGAGAATAGTTTCATTTTTTCTGGACTACTGAGAATTCCTTAAGGCGCCTCAGAGAGAGATGCACATTTGATGTGATCATTGATGTCTTCATTTCATCTAGCCCATCCTCTTCCAGGCAGAGATTCAAAGCAAATTGAGTTCTCTTTTTTTTTCCAACTTCTGCTCAGAATTCATCCGGAGGCTTTCCCCAAGTGAAGCATTTTTAGGAGCCGACTGCGGATCTCCTTGGTTCGAGCTCCATAGATGATGGGGTTGAGGACAGGAGGCACCAGCACGTAGAGGTTGGCCAGGAAGATGTGCACGTGCTTGGGAACTCGCTTGTGACCAAAGCGGTGGGTGAGGAAGGAGAAGAAGGCAGGGATATAGAAAGCCAGGATAACAGCAAGATGGGAGCCACAGGTACTCAGAGCCTTGTGCTGGGCCTCACGGGATGGAAGACGAAAGACAGCACGCAGGATAAAGCCATAGGAGACAGCAATGAGGATGGAATCCAGACCCATGGCCAGCAAGGCCACAGTGAGCCCATAGACAATATTAACTGTGATGTTGGCACAGGCCAGTCGAGCGATGCCCATGTGCTCACAGTATGTGTGCGCCATGACGCGGTGACCACAGTAGGACAGTCGTCTCAGCAAGAAGATGAAGGGGGAGACGATAGCGACACTTCGGAATATCCCAATCAAAACCATTTGGCCTATGACAGTGTGATTGAGGATGGTTGTGTATCTCAGTGGGTTGCAGATAGCCACGTAGCGATCGAAGGCCATGGCAAGGAGAACCGAGGACTCCAGGGCATAGATAGAATGGACACAAAACATTTGTGCCAGGCATCCTCCAAAAGAAATCTCATTGGCGTGGAACCACAGAATGGCCAACATTTTAGGCACAGTGGTAGAGCTGAGGGCCAGGTCAGTGAGCGAGAGGAGGCAGAGGAAGAGGTACATGGGTGCATGAAGGGTGCTGTCTGTCCCAATGACCAGGATGAGGGCAGTGTTACCAAGGAGCGCTACCAGGTACATGGCACAGAAAGGGATGGCAATCCAGACGTGGGCAAACTCCAGCCCTGGGATACCCGTCAGGAAGAGAGAGCCTGGGAGACTCTTGTCACTGGTGTTGGACACTGACATCTGTCTTTGCATATGAAGGGCTCTGGCCAAAAGGTGATGGCATACCTGCCCTGGAACATGAAGTAGCTGGTTGATTCACATAGCAATGATTCTTTTGCAGAATAAAAAAATTATTTGTTATCTATAAAAAATCTTCACAAAGATTCCCCTTTTAAGAGTCCCATTCTTTCCTTTTATTATTCAACAATGTAAAGCCTGTTGGCTCAGGCTCAATTCCCCAGTACCTATGTTAAAGCCAGACACAGCTGAAAAAGCAAAGAAATTTGCCCTAAAACAAATAACAAATTAAGAAAGATGGAAATCAAGAAAGAAGAGACTTTCAGTGCATAGAAAACAAATGAGTTTAGAGAGGAAAGGAGCATCTCTGCAAACAGGAAATCTGAAGAGTTATAGACAATGTGCAGGATATTGTACAATATGTCTGGAAGTGTCGTCAGCTTGGACACATAAATAAACACCTGTCTGGTTGTGTTGAATATAGACTTCAAGGTAGCATTGTTGAGTTATAAGAGGAATGAACAGGAGGCTTAGAAAGAGATTCTATATGAAGATTCTTTTCAGATGTTTAAACAACTTATAAATAATTTCCTCAAAGGGGGCATCTTCCCAAACTGGCCTCAATGTCTTAAGTCAGTATGATGCCTGAGTTGTTGGCTTCTGCTGGACAGTAATACAGTTGTTCTGAGGTTGCTCACTAAACTCAGTTGTCGGGGAATCTGGTTTCAAAAACTTACCTGTGTGAGAGATGTCCATTTTCAGTGGAGTACGCTGGATATGGAGTTTATAATATAGTGCTGTATGGGTGCAAACTACTCTGTGGAGAGATGAATGCAGAGAGAGAGAGAGAAAGAGAGGAGAGAGAGAGCACTCTTGAGCAGGAGTGTGCTGACACAAAGCTTTCTTAGGGAAGAGAAAGGAGTATGTTCAGATGCTGTGGTAAGGAGAGTGGAGTCAGTGAATAATTGGAGTTGCATAATCTGCTATTTTCTCTGAACTCACTGTCAGCCCAGCTCCGTAGTCCAGCCTCCTGTGGTCTAGGGGCTTGGTAAGTGAGGTTATTTATTGAGTCTCTCTGTTATGCTCAGGTGTGAAGGCTCAGGTGTCCCCCTCTAGAGATTTGATTTGTTGGTAAAGAAAATGAGTTGATAAATGAAGAAATGAGTAAGGAAAAAAATTACAATAACTTTTCAGGGAAAGTGGAAATTGATTCTCTTCATTTTCTTCTCCATTCAGTTTATTTTAATCCTTGACCTGTTTTTCTTTCTTCACTTTTTGGAGTCTTCTTGGATTTCCAGTTATTTGGGTTCAGAATTTTGTGCTTAGAGTAAAATATCTATGTGAGTAGAACAGCAAAAATGTCACTGGACAGGTACACACCACACACCACCTTGATAGACTTCATCAGACAAAGGAGGGGGTGCAAGGGTTTGTGAATAGTATACAATGTGTATATGGATGCCAACATGAAGTTTTTATGAAAAAAACTAGAGACAAGCATGGAAAATTTTATGGCAATGCTGAGTATTAATTAGTGCACAGGACCTTTCTGAGTATGGCCCATTGTAGCTGGTAGGTTGAATGTCATGAAGTCAGACCTCTTAGGGAGCGATATCCCTGCTCTGGTTAGATCTCCTGAGTCTCAAGACATTAAACATCATACATATGTATGCATATATATGTATATATAAACACACATACACACACATATGGAAGCAGAGAGAGATAGAAGGGAACTAGACAGAGAGAACAGATGTGCCAGGGCCTCCAGCTGCTGTAAAGGAACTCCAGTTGTATCTGGCTTTCTGTGGGTACTGTGGAATTGAACCTGTGTCGTTAGGCTTTGCAGGTAAGTGCTTTAACCACTGAGAAATCTCTCCAGCCCTACTGTATTTCTTTGAATATGATAGCAGGGATGTAGGTCACTCAAGTATAAAGCTTGTTTGGTTGAGTCTTTATTTTCTGGACAACCTTCCATGGATACTGTAGAGGCAACAGGTAATGTTATTGAGTCTAGTTTCAATGCACATATCTGGATTCCCATCTCCTTCATGGAAAATTTCCAGATTTGTCAGAGTGACTGAGGGTCAGTCTTCTTGAAGCCCACTTCATGGATGTGCTTGTGAAAGTTGCTGACATATTCTTGGGTCACCACCTTTGGATGGCTTTTCTCACTCTTCAGCTTCACCGGAGCCATTCTGCAGGTCCCCACTTGGAAAAGAAGAGCATGTCATAGAGAAAACTACCCATTTCATAACTGTGGGAAGTTCACTATTGCTTTATCTCCAATGACACTATTATCTATTTTTCTTAAATATTTCATTTTGCTCACTCAAAATATACATACAAATTAGAATAATTTCTTTTATTTTCAGTGACATTAGGCTTCACATGTTAAAATATTTCATTATAATTATGATAAATTGAATATGAAATTAATGTGATGAGTATGAAAATCTTTACATTTTCAGGTTATTAAATAGCACACTTTTCGGCATATTTTCCTTAATGAGAATAATAGAACTTTCTTTTATTCTCCCAAATTATGTATCTACAAGGCAAAAATGATGAAATGGAACAGAGTTCATATTCAATTATTCTCAGTTTTGTTTTCATTAATTAAGCTCTAAGAACTTGTTCATGTAAATAGCTTCGCTGGAGATGATTTCTGTTTCTGCAATATAGGATATCCACCATCATTGAAGGTCTGAAATTCAAGGAGGGTACTCACGCAGCAGGCTCTGAGGGGAGGTTTGCCATGCTGGTACAATGAAGTAATTAAACAGAAGGACAAATTAAAAATGTACATGGAAACCAACCACTTTTGTTTTTGTATGATACTGATACTGAGTACTTGGGTACTTGTGTGATACTGAAAAACCAAACAAACAAACTACAAACAGGAACAGCAAACCGCCTCTTACTTTTTCACTTTTCTGGTTAGCCTCTAATGCCTCCTCCAAGCAAAGCCCAGGAGGCATCTAGCTGGCAAAAGGTAATGTGTTCTCAGCGTAAGTATCTTAAGCCAGAGCGTAGAAGGGTGGTTTTGGAGCTGAAAGTTAAAAGCTTAACATTCTCCATGGTGACCCCTTTAGTACCATGAATACATCTGTAATGTCACTGGTGTGGCATTTTCTGACAATAAATATGAGGTACATACAAATCAAAACTAAATCAATTCATTTTATTAGAGTTTAAAGTATTTTTCTTCATTATTGAATGCAAGAAGAAACTATATAAGAAAATAGGTCATATTTTATGAGATTTAAAAATGTTTTAAAAAGATATAACTTGAAATATTTCATAAAATAATTTGGTAAGAATAATTTTAATTGAATAATAGATTTTTTAAAAATGCCTTCTGTAGAAAGCATACACATATGCACAAAACATTATTTTGTCCTTAAGCGTCACCCATTAAGTTTTGAAAAGTATGTCAGCCTTTTAAAACATTTAAATTATATGTAACATTTCTAAATATATGTCTTCAACTTTTTTTGGGGGGTACGTCTTTTCTGATAACTATATATAGCCTAGTGGTATTTTTAAAAATTATAACTGCAAAAATATCCTTCAGTCAAATGTGTGAAAATTATTCTTTAGTGCTTAGTCTTTATTTTTCCCTCATGAATTTCCTTTTCAATAGCTCCGACTCATTTAACTGTCAAGAAGAGAAAAGCAGACATTCCTACTTTCCATATACACTAAAATATATTGACACCCTGGGCTGGAGGGATGGCTCAGCGGTTAGGGCACTTGCCTCCAGTGCCTAGGGCCCCGGGTTCAATTCCCCAGGTCCCACATAGGCCAGACCCTCGGGGTGGTGGCCCTGGTGCACTCTCTCTCTCTTTCTCTCTCTGCTTGAAAAAAACAGAATAAATAAAATATTTAAAATATATTGACACCCAGAAATGAAACATTGCCTGAATTCTCTGCCCTAAGGAATCACATCACTCTTTTAAAACTTATCGACAATTTTATACAAGTATGTAATGCATTTGGAACACAATGCCCACCCGTTAAAACCTCCCATAGGGGTTTTTGCATGGGCATGGGTTGGGGATTATTTTGCAGAGCACATGGGTCCTGCCAGTGCAGCTGTACCTATAGCCTGAAATGTCTTCCTTCTCTCAACCACCATGAATTGCCTATAACTCCTCAGGGAGGGTTCGGAGCCCCATGCCCTCCTCCGTCCATCATTACAGAGTGCTGATGGGTCTTGGGCGGGTGCGATGGTCACTATCATCACTTGGGTGAGGCTATGAATGCAGCAGCCATGTCATGCCTGGTTGACTGTAGGGAACACATTCTTCTTAAAATACACATTCAATATACAGGTAAAGCAAGTCCTACACAGCTATGTGGTGTTTTTCTTTAATCATGAAAGAGGCTTGTTGTAAACCAGGAATCCCATTTCCTCTTTGCTTGTTGCCTAGAAGGAATAATTCACCAGACAAATGAGGTAAGACACAGGTACGTAAATGATGGTTTAAGATCACAGAATGTTTACAATCTTAATGAAGCAGTGGTCATGACCAAGGGCTCCTTGTTTCTCACCTGGATGAATCTTACCATTTATCTTCTGTGTTTATATTGCTGGTACTGCTGAATATCATCTTTATCAATGAGGGCTTCCCTAAAAAATATCATGAGCTGAGTGGTTTAAGCAACAGAAATGTATTTTTCATAGTTCTGGAGTTGGGGGCATCTCACATCAAAGTCTAGTGGGGTAGGGCTCTCTAAGAGCGCTGCCATTGTTCTCATGTGTCCTTTATTTTGTAGGGGAGTGGGGAAAGCTCTGTGCCATCAATTCTTAGGAAGATATTAATCATGTTCATTAAAACCCAACCTTTATGGCCTCAGTTAACGTCAATTACTTTCCAATTATTCTATCTCCATACACAGCAATGTTGGGGTTAAGGCTTCAGTTTATCAAATTGGGAAAAAACTGTTCAATCCACAGCAGATACAAGGGGAAAATATTCCTCTCTACGAAAGGTACAATGTCCTCAAAGTTTCCCCGGAATCAGTTGCCTTGATCTGATTGACTTCCTCTCTCACTCCCTCTAGGCAGTTTCACACACCCATTGCACCCTTGGAGCTGATGTTTATATTCAGTATGTAAACATATAGGATCTGGTGAGGGGGGGTGAGTGGGAATTTACAAACACTGCCACTGGTGCAGAAGGGCATCCTAAGATTGGGTTTAGTGGCCCCACATCGTGCAAGTCATTAAGAAAAGGAAACTAGAAACCTTTTATACATGTTGATTTTAAAGAGCCTATGAAGCATTCCATTATAGGTTTTATGCAATTAATTGCAAAGAAAGAAATTCAAATTGAAAGCCAAAATGAGTCAGTAGTGTGTTAGAGACCATCCAGGGAGAGTATATAGATAGGGCAAATCTGAAGCGGGCCTGGAAATGAGCCGTAGAGAGTATTATATTCAGAGAAATGGAGACACTGACTTTTAAAGGGCATTGAAGAAAGGTGGATGTGAAGATCTAGGAAAGCAGGACACTGCTCATCCAAGAAAGGAGAAAGAGTTGATTGCATCAAGCTCTTAACTGAAAGTGCATTACATTGAACAGAGTTCGCTGGTGATGGTGTAGGTGGTGTGTGATGTGATGACACCAAATACAGCATAACTGAGAATGAATAAGAAACAAGCCAGAAGTCATAGATGGTTGATTAAACATTCCCATGAGAAGCTCCTGGCCCAGTGACTGACAACAATTAGTTTGCTGCGGAAGGAATGAAGGGTGTGAGTGTCCCAGCCATAAAGTCAATGGCTCTTCAAACAGTTCAGACTAATTCCTAAAGGGTGAGACATGTCTGGGACATTAATCAGGTTGCAAACAAAGGGTAAGATTTGTGTCTTGAAGAACCAAGGGAGGAAGATGTGGAGATGAGAATGATCACGTGGGCAAAGAGTAGAAATGGATGAACTCTGCTGGAGTCGGTGCAGGAAGCAGGTAGGAGGAGGCTGCTTCTGTCATCCAGGTCAAGCTCAAGATCTAAACTCACATAGAAAGTGCCAGAAGAATTTGTAGAAATGTGCTAAGACTTCACAAATGAGATAGCAGAGATGAGGGGATGCAGTCAACCATTAATAAAAGTTATCAGCCCCAATAGTACCAGCACCCTCAAGAGAGAAGCTAGAGGTGTTTGCCCAGGCATTCCAAGGGGGAACTGATGTCTTACTCTTGGTCCTGAGCACTCACATGGGATTGGAGACAGGCTAGGAGTTCCATGCTCTGATCTTTGCAATAAATGCAAAGGGAGAAATGTAACAGTCACGACACAAGCACACTAAGTGAAGAACCTTTCTGTACTCACGACTGCCTAATCAGAGTTGTCACATATTATAATTTCTATTTTCAAAATGGAAGTAAATTTTTGAGTCTGGCTTAAGATGATATAACTGATTAATGACTAACTTGGTCTTCACACCAAGTCTGATCCCAACACTGGTTTCCCACGTACAGTACATTATTTTCTCTTTACCAATATGGAGTTTGTGGCTTCTGGGATGGCTTCAAACAAAATAATAGTGAGTAATATCTGTGATCTCAGGCACAAAGGAAGTTGTAAAGACCTTTGAATACTTTCATTCCTTAGTTTTTTAAAAAAATGATAATCCCTGCATCAGATTGATAGTTTCACATATACAAGTGTGCTCAGTCAGTTCTTTATATTTATTTAGTTATTTGTAAGCAGAGAGAGGGAGAGAGAGAAGAGAGACAGAGAGAATGGCTGCATCGGGCCTCCAGCCACTGCAAATGAACTCCAGATGCATGTGCCATTTTGTGCACCTGGGTTTACATGGGTGCTGAGAGGAATCTATCCTGGGTCATTCGTTTTTGCAGGAAAGTGCCTTAACTAACTTCTAATCTATCTCTCTAGTCCCTCACTCCTTATTTTAAAGCAATTAGAATATTGGGAAACTATTAGGGTCAACTTTTTTGAAAATGCTAGCTTGTGCTAATTCATGGAGCCTTTATTCTAAAAGTGGATGAATTTTGGTAAAACCAGTGGCTTTGTGAATTTTAATTTTTCCTTATCCTATACTCCATTCTTTAAAAAATTATTTGTGTGCATATGTGTATGTGTGTATGTACATGTGTGCATGTGTATGTGCATGTGTATGTGCATGTGTATGTGCATGTGTGTGTGCATGTGTGTACATGTGTGTGTATGTGTGTGATGACTGTGTATGTATGTGTGTTTACATGTGTTTATGTATGTGTACATGTATGTATGTGTATATGTGTGTGGACATGTGTGTATGTGTATACATGTGTGTTGTGTGTGTGTGTTGGGGGACAGGCATGTGCACCACTTTCTACGTGTGGTAGTTACTATTGCACTGCTGGCACAAAACACCTGGTCAAAAGCAGTTGATGGGAAGAAAGGATTTATTTTCACTTACAGTCTCAAGGGGAAAGCTCGATGATTGCAGGGAAAAAAATGTCATGAGCAGAGGCTGGAGATTACCTCCTTTCCAACACCAGGTGGACAACAGCAGCCAGAGAGTAGCTGATCACTGACTATAACACCCCTAAGTCCTTTTCCAATGGCACACCTCCTCCAGCAAGGCTCTACCTCCTGAATCATTTTATCAGCTGGAAACCAAGCATTCAAAACACAGGAGTTTATGGGGGACACCAAATTCAAACCACCACTCATGTAGAGGTCAGAGGACATCTTTTGGATCAGTTCTCACCTTTTTACCTCATTTTGATGTAGGGTTTCTCTCTGGAGTCTTGCTCTACTCTTGTACCTTGTTGGGCTCACCAGGAGATTCTAGGAAATTCTGTCTTGGCCTCCTATCTGCTGTCAGCATGCCTGCATTACAGAAGTCAGCCATGGCTTTCATGTGGGGTTTTGGGAATTGAACTAGGCACTTCAGCTTGAGTGGTGAGCACTTTAAGCAGAGACATCTCTCTCGTCCACCATCCTCTACCTATGAGTCTATAATTGCACGCTAACCCCAGCCTGGGTTCACAGCCAAGCTAACCAAGTCAGTGCCATTTCGAGGGGCCAACCATGGCTGGAACTCCTTCAAGTGATACTTTTTAGGGATTTTTGATGACTTTTCTTTTTGGTGGCTCTCCTGAAACCCCATTTATAATTTTGTCTGAATTGGACAGGATTCAGATCTCAATCAGTGTGACTAGCCATTTGCACTCCCAGGACCAATTTTCAAAGGCAATTATTATATATAACTAACTTTGTAGCTGACTGAGATTGTGAAAGGGCAGACAAAAAAAAAACCTATCCAAAAAGATAAAAACTGAAAAGTTAAAAAAACACACACAAAAAAACTGAAAAGTTGCATATAAAGAAAGAAGTGTGGTCTGTAAACAGAAAAAAAAATCTGAAGAAAAGGTCCTTAATGAAGATCAAGCAATGGCCTTGGTAAATGGAGCGCCATAACCAGGCATTTGCAGCACGTTCAAGAAACTAAAGAGAAGTGTATCTAAAGAAATAAAGGCAAGTATCTCATGACCTTTTCATCATAGAGGTTACCTCAGTAAGAGATAGAAAATATAACACATATGTGTGTGTGTGTGTGTGTGTGTGTGTGTGTGTGTGTGTGTGTGTGTGCGCCCATAGATGCATAAATGTATTTGCCAGGCCAGTATGTGGTTTGCTGCTTTCAAACTCCAGCACTGTAGACACAGCTTTGGATTTTCTTTTTTAGTTTTTACTTCCTTATTAGCATACAAAGATTTAGGTATCATCATGTTGTTTTTCAAACCAAGTTTTCATTTCCTTTCTCTTCTCCCTCGAATCCTGTCTTGTGCTCCCTTTCAGTTTTCATCCCATATGAATCCTTACGTTCCCCCCTTTCTCAACACCTCTTCCCCCCTCTCGTGATCTCTCTCTGGTCTCACTGCCCATGCCCACTCTCATACTCCTTTATTTACATATATGCAAACATCAAAAGTTAGATCTTCATATGACAGAGAGCATGCCTTTTTGTCTTTCTGTGTCTCTGTTTCCTCAGTATATTTCTCAGTTACATTGAAAAAAAAGTTTCAAAAAAGCATAGTAACTAAAATAAAAGTCCATCAGCAGATCAGGCTGATGATGGAAAAAAAAAAGCCAACTTGAAGATTTGCCAATGGGTATCATTCAGTCTGAGTAAGCGAAAGGAGGGAAGAATGAAGGGAATGAACAATACCTCAGAGATCTGAGGGACACTGTCAAGCAGAACAAGGTACATACGTGAAAACCCCAGAAAGAGCGAGAAGGAAAGGGGGAAATGATCACTCCAAGAACACAAGGGGGACGTTTTCTAAATTTAATGTGAAGCATTAATGTCTACCTCCAAGAAGCTCAGCAAATTCCACGTAGAAGAAACTTCAAAAGACATATTCACTGTTGAGGTCAGTACCCCATTTTGTGAGGGGGCATTTTGGGTTTTTGTTAATAATTTTTTTGAACGCATTATTTGCCCACTAAATAATGTAACTCATTATGGACAATAAATATATATTTTAAAAAAGGACATATTCAGCAACCAAAACAAGGAAAGATTGTACAGGAAGACAACTGGAATACAAATGGGCTTCCCTACATGCTTAATAAGGAATAAATACATTTATTGCGAGAGGAAAATAAAACTTAAAAGTGGAGGAGCGAAGAAGCACTAGGAGAAAATTCAACTTTATTGAATAGTAATCATTCAATCACAACCTAGTTTTTATAGAATAGCTATACAATATAGATGCAATATGTATATGTGAGGTTATGTGAAGAAAGAAAGTTATAAAATGAGAAAGCTGGAAAAATAACATTTTGCTAGGTTAAATTAATTTTGTAATTTATGTTTTTTTGCATTTTATATTTCAGGCACTGTAAGTTTTCTATGTCTATGAATAATTTAGTTAGTTCTCACCACAATCTCAAAGGTTAGCTGTTGACATTATTCTCATTTAAAAACCAGGAGAGACCATGTTCAATCCAAGTTCTCTGATTAGAGACTTATGTATACAACCACCACCTAGAGTTTTGTGGTTCAGATTCAAATTCACCCTAAAGACTCTCTTCTGATTTGTTCTGCTTTTTCATTAGAGTCTCAGCAGGCTATTTCAACCCTGAGGTTCAATGTCCAATCCAGACCAGGGCCATCTTCCTTTCTGGGCAAATTCTAGCTCTCAAAATCCCTTTTCTGTGCATTTCACTACTGCCCAAGGTGCACGATCACGTGATCCAATTCATCTTTCCATTCTATTCCTTTCCACACTTTCTCCCGCATCATTGATCTTCATCTACGTCAAGTTTTCTAGATGGCTACCGTGTTCATGGATTTTTATGCTCAACATCTACTCAGAATTCATCCCGAGGCTTTCCCCAAGTGAAGCATTTTTAGGAGCCGACTGCGGATCTCCTTGGTTCGAGCTCCATAGATGATGGGGTTGAGGACAGGAGGCACCAGCACGTAGAGGTTGGCCAGGAAGATGTGCACGTGCTTGGGAACTCGCTTGTGACCAAAGCGGTGGGTGAGGAAGGAGAAGAAGGCAGGGGTATGGAAAGCCAGGATAACAGCAAGATGGGAGCCACAGGTACTCAGGGCTTTGTGCCTAGCATCTCGAGAAGAAAGACGAAAGACAGCACGCAGGATAAAGCCATAGGAGACGGCGATGAGGATGGAATCCAGACCCACAACCAGCAAGGCCATAGTCAGGCCATAGACAATATTAACTGTGATGTTGGCACAGGCCAATCGAGCAATGCCCATGTGCTCACAGCATGTGTGCGCTATGACGCGGTGACCACAGTAGGACAGTCGTCTCAGCAAGAAGATGAGGGGGGAGACGACAGCGACACTATGGAATATCCCAGCAAAACCAATTTGGCTTATGACAGTGTGATTGAGGATGGTTGTGTATCTCAGTGGGTTGCAGATAGCCACGTAGCAATCGAAGGCCATGGCAAGGAGAACCGAGGACTCCACAGCGTAGATAGAATGGACACAAAACATTTGTGCCAGGCATCCTCCAAAAGAAATCTCTCCAGTCTGTAGCCAGAAAATAGCTAGTGTCTTGGGCACAGTGGTAGAGCTGAGGGCCAGGTCGGTGAGCGAGAGGAGGCAGAGGAAGAGGTACATGGGTGCATGAAGGGTGCTGTCTGTCCCAATGACCAGGATGAGGGCAGTGTTACCAAGGAGGGCTACCAGGTACACGGCACAAAATGGGATAGAAATCCAGATGTGGAAAGCCTCCAGCCCTGGGATTCCTGTCAGTAAGAGGGTGTTTGGAAGACTGTCCTCACTCGTGTTGGAGATTGACATTTTTGCAATATCGGTCTCTCTCCAAAGTGAGATGGTTCACGTGCCCTGTAATGTCAGGGTTATAATTGATTCACAGAAAATGATGCCCTTTTTATGAAATTCAATTTTAAGATGAAAATACATCATTTCCATCAAAGTAGCTCATGTATCTGACAAGATTTTGTCACACGTCATGCATAGTTTTTTCTTTCATGTGCTTACCAGTGATGGATAACATTAAAAGAAGTATTAAGCTAAATGTTTATTCAGCTGTTCAATCCTTCTGGAATTATCTCCGACCACATCTTCCATATAATTCATTGTCTGTTGACCACACATGACTGGGGAAAATTCTTGCTTTTTGTTAAGTTTATGCCTTGCTATATGCTTAAAGAAACCTCTTTTTCTGCACGATTCCATCGTCATTCTTCTCTGGTCTCTGAATTTCAGGGCAAATTTATTTGCCTATAAGGAGTCTTCTGTCTTTAGTATAATTCTTAGTCTTGTTTTTGTTTTATTTTATTTTATACCCTGTAAAATGCTCTGAGGTTTAGATGATTTTTATGTGATTCTGATTTCCACCTTGACACTGTTTGTTCCCAGACATTTTGGTCAGCATTCACTAACAAAATTGACTCTGATAATTCATACTTACACACCATGGTTATTGTGACCCAGTACCACTATGTTTTATTCACCCAATTTCTATGCTAGTATTACCTAATTATATACTCAAAAATATTTTTATTTATGAGAGAGCCAGAAAGAGGCAGAGAGAGAAAATGAATTTCAATACAACAGGACCTCCTGTCACTGCAAAGGAACTCCAGATGCATGTGCCATTTTGTGCATCTGGTTTTACGTGGGTACTGGGGAATTGAACCTGGGCCATCAGGCCCTGCATGAAAGCACCTTTAACTGCTCAGCGATCTCTCCAGCCACTTAATTATATTCTTAATAGCTTCTTTTTATATTTCATGTAAGTGCTAGCCAACCAGAATAGAGTCACCTGCCTCATAATTGAACGTCTATAGTAATTTAAGCATATAATGCACCAGAAATGCTAGCTCTGGAGACACCATTACCAGCTTCTGCAAGACTCGCCCATCATCTGCAAGACCTCCAGGGTAATGGCTACATGTGATGACTAGATAAAAGATGCTAAGTGCAGACAGAGGCAGATGTGGAGGGAGAATGGTTGATTTTGGGATCCTGGAAGAGTGAGTTATCTTGGTTGTAAAGGGATAGCTTAGTACATATATTCCCCACTGACTTATTACACAATCCACAAATATCATACTCTCCCTGGTGGTCTAGTGGTTAGGATTAGGCTCTCTCATCACCCATAAATATCTTGCTGGGTGCCAGGAAATTCAAAGATCAATTCAGACACATGGACGCTATAAGTCCCTGACCAAATCTCTGGGTGGTCTTGAATTATAAAGAACACTGACTATGAAACTCCCACCTCTGCTCACCTACCTCTCACATTTGGAATTGGATGAATCCCACAAGCTTACTGAGAATCAGTTGGTCATTTCTAAATGGAAAATGGCAAGACTTGGTTTCCTTGTCTTACACAGTTTCATCACTGAGAAAAAAAGTAAAGAATATGGAATTGAAGGTTGTCACACATCAGAAGTAACACCCTCCCACGTTATCAGCTCCTTGCCCTTGTAACAGCTGCTCAGAATAATGAATATAACCACTCTCACCTCCATCTCACCAATGGGAAGATCCAGATCGCAGAAGTGATCTGATGTAGTGAAGACCCCAAAGCTTCTTGTTGTCAAGTGGAAATGAGCTCTGAGATCATTTGACTCATACTTTGGTATTTCACTTCACTGTCAATTTGGATAGTCAGTACTCAAATTCCTCTCTTTTCTCATCTAGCACTTTGTATGTTAGTATCTAATCCTGAAACCACTTTACTTACTGCTTCAGAGTCACACAAAGGTAGAGAAGGCTTCTGATTTGCCTGAAGACTTTCTCGGATGATGGTAGCTGCTAAAGGAAAGAAACTTGGTGTTTGGATAGTGGAAGGTTGTACTTTTATCATGTTTTTTTCCCCTGGCTATTTTTACCCCCTCCCATAAACGTATTTCAAATGGTATTTATAAGTGGACTGTTATTCTGTGAGGCCCCATGTGTGAGTTCTGGAAAGTAGAAGTTCCAACCAGTTTGTGTTTCAAGGAAAAGGGTTGGAGAAAAACAAACCAAAAAAATAAATGCAACAATCACATTGTTGTAGTATCCTTATGTTCTGAATATGTGCGCCTTTCCATTCTAGGTTGGTCCACTCTGGATTGCTAAGAATCTCTGTAACTTGAGTGTTTTTGAGTTTTTCCCCTTTGCCTTTCTATAGCTTAGTAATCAAACCCCAAGTTCTTTCTTTGAACAGTTTTCTTAAGAGACTGAATTTAAGAACATACCTGTGAGAGGTGCCTTCATGGACCTGGCATGTTTAGAGTGGAGCTCGGTGGTGGGTTTCCATGTATGAGTGTGATTCTTGTGGGATATGTCTGATAAGAAGAACAGCCCGTGTAAGTGATGTAGCTCACATGGAGTGGTTTAAAAACCTAGTCCTTGTGTAGGCTTGGTGGTGTGATGTGGGGGTGGGTGGATGGGATCTGAGTTTGCAATCTGAATCTTCCACAGTTTGGAAAGCTCAGGGATTCTGTTTAGCTTAGTTCTGATTCCCAGTCCCATTTGTTCAAAAGGAGTGTTAGGTGTGGTTTTTTATTGACTTGGACACTCATGTTTAAAAACCCAGAGGACTTTCTCTAGGGATTTGAACCATAGTACTCAGTTAATAAGAAGAGCTGGAAATGGAGACAGGGAATTTACTAAAAGGAATTTATAAGGAAAATATTGAAGTAAACATTTATCTATTTTATGTTTATTTTCTCTTTCCCTCCCTTCTTCTCCCCCTTTCTCCTCAATATTGCATATGTAATTGAATTTAATTCATATGTTGTGGCATGGTATTGTATATTGATGCAAGGTTTTAGGGTTGGGGGAGTTCCCTCAGGCCTGTGCACCCCAACCTTAAGGGTCTTGTCTCTCTTAACAAACAATTGAGAAAACAGACTCTGAGAAGGGTAAATTACAAATTAGTGAGTTTATTTTGAAAGAAATTATGATTTAAGAGGTTTATTTAGGAAAATATCCAGGGAAATTTCATAACTGAGGAATAATAGGGAAATATATGAACGGAAAAGTTGGAACAGTTACAGACCAATGTGGAAGACAGGGCCTGAGAGTCTATGCCAAAAGATATAGGAGAAACACACACACATACACAAACACATACATACATATATATACACATACACATACATATACACACAGACACACACACAAATGCACACACATACACACAAACACACATATACACATACATACATACACACGTACACACACATACACACATGCACACACATACACACACGTGTACACACACAAACACACACACATACCCAAACACACACGGGAAGCAGATCTGAGAGTACAAGCCTGGTGCCTACACACATGGAAGGCAAAACATGACAGACCTGACCAAAAGATTCAGAAGAAACATATGTACACACATGTGGGAGAAAGCATAAAAGCCCTTCACCTTTACACTTGCATGAGGTCAGGAAAGACTAAGAAAAGGTCAGTGAAGGACTCGTGCTTAAAGAACAATGGCACATGTCACAGAGCCAGAAAGCACCCAAAACTAAGTCCGGAGAGTGTTCAAAGGACAAGAAATTCCTTCCCTCTTCTCAGCCATGCCAGGCTGGCACCCTCTCCTCTCTCTGCCAGGCTGGGAGAAGGGGGGAAACTTAGTAGAGGTTCGGTGACAAACTACAGGTCGGGCTGCCAAAATGGGAGAGACGGATTCATATGCCCGCTAGACCCCTTTGATGACCCAGGTGTGTGGGGAGAGACCCTGTTGGTTGGTGGACTCTGCACTGACCCAGAGAGACCAGCCTTCCCAGGTGTGCTAGACTGGGGAAGCAGCAGGGGGCGCTGTTGCGGAGAAAGTGTTCACAATTCTCTTGGGAGAGATTGGATTAGACACGGAATTCTTGTTTTGCCAGGACAGGCAGGGTGGCATCTCCTGGTTCCCTCTTTGGGCTTTTGTCCCTGACTCATGACCTATAAAAAGTTGTCTTATCCCCATTTCTTCTTCTCTATTCATAGCACATGTCCAATGTCAGGAGCAAAGAGGATGGCTAAAATGTCCATGGGCATATGTGCCTGCTGCCTTGTCTACTAGCCTTCATTCCACAAAATACATTTTAAAACTATGAATAATTTCAAGAATGTGGCATCAGATCACTTAACAATACCCAGGACCCCTCTGTGAATAGACCACTTGGCTGCCAGAGGATCCAATGTGATTTATGTTCTGGATGGATCACTTTACATCCCTGACAGCACAGTCATCAAAGTAACAACACTGTGAACTTTCATACATTATTAGTAAAAGCCCAGGTTTTTAGAGGGGAAGTATGTTCTTTAATGAGATTCTAATTTTCTCTTCAATTCACTTATGATCAATAGTAATAGATCATGACAGGTTTAGCTCTTAGTTTTTAACACATTTTTTTTTATTTTAACACAATTTTATCTTTTCTACAAAGTATTGTGATCATATTCCCCACTCATTGCCTTCTCTAATCCCCCTCTCACTACTGCTGACCCCCTTCTTTCTCCCGACCGACCAGTTCCTTTCCTATTTTCATGGATTTTGTATTTAGTGCAGGTTTTGTGAAGGTGTTCATAGATGCTGGATGCTTATAAGTACAATATTTGTGTCATATCCGGAAGATAGCATTTCAGAGTCCTGCACTTACAGCATTTCTACATACTCTTCCACAACGTCCCCAGACCTCAGAGGGGGGTGGTGGAATAGATGTCCCATTTAGGGTTGAACCCTCAACACTGGCCTATCTTCAGCACTCTGGGAAGTTATGAGTCTCTGCCTTGATCATTGCCCATAGACAAAAGAGATTTCTCTGAGCAAGGTTCAGCAATGGTCTATTGGTTCACAGTTCCGGGCACATCTTCCTCCCATAAAGCAGGCCTTAGATCGAATCAGGATCTGTTGGTTACCCTGGGAACATTCATGCCACTATTGCACATCTTTCCTGGACATTCAGCATATTGAAGTGTGCAGAGTCCACTGCTGGTTAAGACTGCCGAGGTATTTTCTCCTTCAACCCAACATGCACCTTCTGGCTCTATGCACACTCACATGGAAACCAGGGAGGAAGCTTCCAAGTCAGCTCCAGCTTGATTTCTCTGTATCTAAAATGTGTGATGTCTTCAGCAATAGAGTCCTACTCTCTTGCTCTGGTGGGCAACCAAGGAGCTCTGTTATTCTTAGTTTAATTTTACCAGTTAAACTTTGAGAATCCTTGTTGATTGTGACAGTGTTGATAATGTAGGTGACATTTTCATGATACAGTGAGCACATGCTGGGACCAGCTTCTGCCCTATGAAACCTAAATTAGGGCATCACAGAGGTAGGTGACATGTGAAACAGAAGGAAGAAAAATAAAGGGAGGGTGGAGGTGTAGGGAATTGTGGGGAAGACAGGGAGAAAGGTAGGAGCACCTGAAATCAATAAAATCAACCTGTACTTGAAAGTTCCATAAATAAATATTAAAAACCCCCCACTATTTGCAAAGAGAAGAAATCTAGGTATCTATTTTGGTAACTTTGATGGTAAGGGTCTGAGCTGAGGTAGATCAAGCACCAATCCAGTGACAAAATGCTTTAAAGAAATGTATAAGACGAGGTGCAGACAGGACACGAGGAGGAGAGAAAGCAGGTACAAAGTAGTGGACGTTTCAGGGCACAGCTGCGTGTGTAATGGCCCTTAGTGCAAACACATAGGAGCATGGCGTGGCCCTTTGCCTGCCTTCCTCAGTGGGCTGAGAGCCTTTCTGGTCCCTAGCATCTATATCTGAGCATTCCTCCCCCCCAACTACCCACTGGAGCAACACTTCAGATTTCCATGCCATCCTGTCTTGTTTCCAACACGAGAAGGGGAGTAAGGGAAATAATATCTATGCCATTCTTGCCATTTACCAAGCTAAGAATCTCTTTGATACAACTACCCTATGAGTGATTGTGCAAGATTTCACCTCTACTTTAAAGATGAGAAAACTGGGCTTTAGATTACGGCTTGGGATCATATAATTGATAAGGGCTGACTTGATCATGATCCTAAAACTACTAATAATAGTGGCAACAATGCTATTCAATGGGAAAAGAAGAATATTTTAGCAAATATTATTAGGATAACTGAATATGAACTCATGGAAGAATGAAGTTGGAATCTACTTTCAAGCTATATATAAAATTAGGTCAAAATTGATCAAGTATCTAAATATGAGAGGTAAAATTATACTTTTCAAATAAAACTTAAGTGTAGATTTACACGTTCTTGTGTTAGGTGACAGTTTTCTAAACAACCAAAGGGGAAAAATGGGCTGAACATCATCAAAAGGAATATATTTTCCTCATAAGTGTTACTAGACAGATGGCTGGGCTACTTGCTCTTCCAGAACAGAAACCATCTGAAGGCAGGAAAAGCTCTTCTTGTGCTGGTATCTGGTAGTTTTGGTATTGCCCTCCTCCTGCCTGATGGGTGCTGCCTCAGGAGGTCCCCTCCAGTGTCATAACTGTCATGTACATTTCAGGTTAGCAGGACCCATAACCTGAAAGAGTTTTGTGTAGGCCTGGGAAAGTTGGATTCCTTCCCGAGCCCTTGGGAACCACTGGCTGGAAAGGATTTCAGGATCATAACGCAGACGGGTAGAGCTTCTCTTTATCTTTCTGAGAAGAAAATAGTTGTGTAGGTGACAATGACAGATAGAAAGCCAACACGAAAGTGAATCCTTTACCCTTCTTCCAAGCTTCCCAAGTTGCCTCCAATGCTTCCTGTTAGTGGAGCCTAACAAAGTATTTGGTTGCAGAACTCCCCAAAAACGTTGTCAAAATACTCAGGTCTACAGCTGTATATTAGCATGAAGATGTATGATGCAGGAATAAAATCCATGTGCAATCAAGATTTATAAACCTGCCTGTTACCTTTTCCTGACAGGTGTAGTGAATTAGACGCATGGTGAAGTTCCTCTAAATCCTCAGCTGGCTATTAACAGATACCCCGTCTTCTCATGGGTAGCAGCTTCAGGGTCAGTGTCTCCAAGGTGCCCAGCTTTATTCTGATAGGCTTTCCTGGAATGGAAGCCATGGAGCCACGGCGATGACTCCCTCTCCTCTTGTTCTAGGCCACCTCCATTGTGGTCTGGACCTTGGTCCTCCTCATCATTAAGGAGGAGCAGAGCTTGCACCAGCCCATGTGCTATTATTACTTGTCCCTGTTCTCTGTCAATGACCTGGGCGTGTCCTTCTCCACTTTGCCAATTGTACTGGCTGCCCTCTCTTCCATGCCCGAGTGATCAGCTTTAATGCCTGCTTGACCCAAAGGATTTTCATCCACCTCTTCTCTTGGACAGAGTCTGGCATCCTTCTAGCTATGAGCTTCGATCTCTATGTGGCCATCTGCAAACCCCTGCACTACGCCTCTGTGCTCACCAGTGCCTGCACTGTGGCCATGGGCCTGGGGACAGTCCCACTGTGGTTGTCCCATTGCTGCTGTACAGACTGCCCTCCTGCCATCCCCACTTCATCCTCTCCCATGCCGACTGCCTTCACATGGATATGATCAAGCCGGCATGTGCGATGTCTCCCTCAGAAGCCTCTGTGGGCTGTGTATTGCGTTGCTCACCTTTGGCTTGGACTGTGCCCTCATCTCCTATATACTTACCCTGTGATCGGTGCTGGTCATTGCCTCACCGGAGGAACACCTGAAGACACATCTTGGCTCTGCTCATCTTCTATGAGCCCATGGTTGGTGTGTCCATCGTGCATCGCTTTGGGGCTGGTTGGTCTCATGCCGTCAACATCTTTATGTCTGTTCACTACCTCTTTGTGCATCCCTTGCAAAATCTGGTCATCTACTCCATTAAGACAAAGGAGTTATGCAGGAGGCTTCTCAAGATGCTTTTCAGAGCCAAGGTGTGATCTTTTGGCAGAGAGAGAGAGAGGCACTGAGTGAACTAGTGTGGGCAGCATAGCCAACTGGGCACGGGACAAGGAGAACATTCATTAGAAGATGTGTATGCAATGCTTCAAGTTCAGTAGTTTAATGTGAATTATGAGGCTAGAGCCTGCCAGAATTATTTGAGGTCATATCTGGAAATTAACTTTCTCAATTCCCACTAGAAGTAGAAAGTAATCTGTTTTATTCCTTTGAAGAATAATCAAGAGAATTTTGAGCATCAAGGACCAGCATCAAGACACTGGGCAACCTGCTGGGGCTTTTACCTCAGCCTGAACGGGCCTGCATGATTTGAAAGAAAGAGACACAATGATCTTCAACTCAACCGAAAGCAGAAATAGAGGCCCCTAAAACCTCAACAATAAAGCAGCCTTAATACTCACCCACCATGACTCAGGGAACTGAGTGGAAGAGGGGGCGGAAAGATTGTAAGAGCCATGGTGGAGGAGAATATCCAGAGACATCGCCCCCCTCAGTAACAGCATACATGGGGGGGGGTGGAACCGAGTTGACTCCTAGGCTATCCATAATCCCAATGGACTGATCCAGACTGCCCACGGAGGAGGATATCCAGCTGATTGGGGACAGGGAAGAGAAAAATTGGGGAACTGGGGACTCCAATATATTATTTACTCACTCAATGTATCTAATTTATGGATAATAAAGAAAAAAAGAAATGCAAAATAAAAAGGTAAAAAAAAAAGAAAGACACAGATAGGAGTCAATGTTGGAGAAGGATACATTATCTACACTACGTAAATGTAATGCCACCTGGTGTCGGAACAGTTGTGACACTCTGATGTTTAGGTAGCCCCAATTAGACTTTAAATAAGATGCTTAGGATTTTCCCCTATATGGGAGACTAGAGGTGTGCAGGCACTTACTTCCACTGAACTCATTAATGGGCTTGCGCATGGCTCCACGACTCTTAGTCCTTATTGGCAGCAATCTTGTCCTACTTTATCCATCCACACTGGATCTACGACAATACCGCTCTTAAAAATAGGGTCTGATGATGGGCTGGAGAGATGGCTGCATGGTTAAGGCACTGGCCTGCAAAGCCTGAAGACACAGGGTCAATTCCTGGGTACCCACATAGAGTAGATGCAGAAAGTGATGCAAGCATCTGGAGTTTGTTTGCAGTGTCTGGAGACCCTGGCATGCTTGTTTTCTCTCTCTCTCTCTCTCTCTCTCTCTCTCTCTCTCTCTCTCTCTCTCTTACACACACAGATAATAAATAAATAAGTGAAGGCTCTGATGATGTTAGTGATGAAGGGCTATATGAAAAAGTGATTGGATAAAGAATCACGAATGAATAATTAATAGAAGAAAACAATGTTTAAGAAAACTAAAGAACATAGCTTGTCAAGTTTGAGTTGCATAGCATAAAATGTTTTCTTTAGCTTTGAGTCTCCTAATCCTCTTAAAAGAAAAAGTATACATGAGAGTTAAGATCCTATATAGGTGGGATGAATCTCTCTAGATTTTAAGTTTTTTTCACCCATGAAATGAGACACTATATGCTTTTTAAAAAAATGTTTATTACTAGCATGTATTATTAGCATATTTTATTAGCATATGTCTCATTATGACATTTTTGCACAGGTATGTAAGGAACTTTGATCATATGCATACTAATTACCCTGTCTTGTCCCAATGATCTCCTACTCTACCCAGATAGATCCACTTCTGTTTGCGTGTGTGTGTGTGTGTGTGTGTGTGTGTGTGTGTGTGAACCACTGAATCTAATTAGGGTATTTACAGGAGCATGGACAACTTAAGACACCAAATTCTGACCTATACCTCAGAGGCTTGTCTAAAGTATAAATAAACTCCTCTAAAGTTAAATAATGATAGGCATATATAGCTTATTTATTCATATTACTTTTATTCAATGAGAATAGATACAAAATTCTAAATTCAGTTAAAATATGACATGGATAAACCACAGTATAAAGAAATATTCTGAATTTTCTGAATCTTAACCCAAGTGGGACTATTCACTACCTGTTCCATATTCACACTGTACCCAGAATAAATGTTAATCATGTCAATTAGTCTGTTTAATTTGTCCCCTCTTCTCTACCACTGTAAATGATTTATGGCCAGGGACTATGTTTTATTTATTATTTTCCTCTTCATCTTCTGATGTGAGGCTGGAAATACATTGCACACACAAAAGTAATTGAAGAATGAATTCATAGTGCTTATAGTTGGATATATTTATATTTCAGTGATCTGTTTATAGTGTATCATCATATCCAAGCATATTGTACTCTAAAATAGGTCATCCTTTTTCTAAAGAATAATTTTATATGAAGCTTATGTTATTGATTATAGGCACATTAAGTGAATAATAATAGATTTAAATTGAAATATAACATAAGTGTGCTTTTCATATTTATGTTTAATGTATCTTATAGACTATGGTTTATAATGATAGCAAAGTGACAGAATTGTTTTTGTCTTTTAAAAATAAGTGTTTACATAAATATTTTTGGAGGGATGCAGTTGTTTAATGATGTTGAATTTGTTATGGAATAGTGAATTTACCACTTTTTAAAAAATATATATTTATTGTCCATAATGAGTTACATTATTTAGTGGTCAAACAATGCATTGTTATCCCGAATTCCCCAATTCCACCCCTCCCCATCCCTGATCAGTTGGATATCCTCCTCCGTGGGATGAACCTCAAAACCTGGCACAGTTTATAGGAGGAAGAAGAGATTTATTGAAGTTTACAGATCCAGGGGAAGTCCCATAATGGCAAAGGAGTCTGGCTCCCTTTCACAGGTTCAAACAGAGAGAACAAACTATCACCAGCACCACACACATGAGCAAACAGCCAGGAACTCCAGGCAGAGCTCAGACCACTCTTTACATTCCTTAGGCTGGAATTCCAGATTGGTTCCCAGTAACCACATTAGCACTGGACTTTAGGATCCACCCAAGGTGATACCTCCTCCAGCCAGAGACTGGGGACAAGCTTTCAATAAAATCCCTGAATATACTGGGAGACATCCATTCAAACTACCACAGTGGGATTCTTGAAAAACTACTGTATTTTCACCCTTGGAATTCTGAGAGGAACACAGGGTAGGTAAAAGATACTGTCTAAAGCCAGTGCTCCATTGTCTGCACTGATTTATTTCAGACGTGATTCTTCCTTTATTCAACACTGCTCCTTTCAGATGCTTTTGCCAGGGGTTCTCTAAAGCAAAGCTGTGCAAGATATTCTGTGCTGTTATATCAATGTCCGTTTCTTATCTTTGTTAGGAACATACCAATAATGACTAACCTTCAGAGTACCACATGGCAGCCAGAGGCTGAATGCTTTCCATGTGTTTTTTCCTTTAATTACTCCAGTGATTTTGTGTTATGTGATTATCCCCTATTTAAATAAGCTGTATGAGGGTGGATCAGATACTATCTCAGGCAAGGTGTAGAACCCAAACCAATTATAGTTCTCTGGAAAGTGTTCAGTAATCATTTTTTATATAATATATTATATATATATATATATTATAATTTGATTCATATTCAAATTCTGTGTATTATTTCCAGGTCATACAACTGATTTTTATCAGAGATCAGCTCAATTTTATGGATCGGCCACGAAAGAATTCATATGTTCTTATTAAATCAAATATATACATATATGGCAGAAAGACCACAAATCATAAACTAAACTATAAGACTTAGTTTGAACTAGTCTGTCACTATCAAGCTATATACATTTGAGGTGTTTCTTTCTCTCACTTTTATGAATGGTGACTAGACACAATATCCTCACATGTCTCTTTCAGTTATGATCATTTCTACTCTGGCATAAGCCCACAAGAAATGTCATGCTTAGTTCAGTAGGTGTGGGGCATTCTGATGCTTGGTATTCCCAGAAGTCC
Source organism: Zapus hudsonius (assembly GCA_004024765.1). Classification (NCBI taxonomy): domain Eukaryota; kingdom Metazoa; phylum Chordata; class Mammalia; order Rodentia; family Dipodidae; genus Zapus; species Zapus hudsonius. The sequence continues at coordinate 109,132 of PVHP010000526.1, forward strand.
ATGAACATCTGAGCTGATAATAACCTAAGGGACTTCCTGGATGCAGACATATATTGGTCAAGACAGAGAGTAGAAAGAAGTATTTGGAGGCCATGGGCAGGACTTGTGGGGGTCCCTCAGTAATATTTTCCTTTCTCATGCATGCGACTCTCAGGTAAGCAAGCTGAAGTCTCTGATACCCCAAATTCAGACCCCATGGCAATTTGACATTTACAGAAATCCTGGTTGCTGTTAGGAATTCTAAAAAGAAAAGTCTGTCTCTATCTCTTCATTTTTTTTCTGAAGCTTTCTTCTTCATCACCTTTCTGGTTCTGTGTTTTCTGTCTATTAGTGTTCTTGGTCTCAGAAATCCTATGATGCTTTCTGCTTCATATGAAACTTTCTCAGAAGAACTATTCCACCAGGTTATACATTGGATATAAATGCCTTGATATGAGTTAGCAGCTCCTCTACTTTCCTCCAAAAATATCCAGTATCACAGTATAAAATCCCTTGATTGTTTTAGAAACTTGTTTGAATGTTGCTTAATGTTAAAAGATTCCAGTTTATAGGAGTCTGTTTGTAGAATACAGAGGGTAATTAATAGGAAAATGGATGCTAGAAGATGCACAATGACAAAGCATCCTGAGAAGAATAGATGGAGGAAGACAGAGGAGAAGAAAAGGTCGGGAGAGGATGCAGGCAGGACATGGAGTAGGCTTTATAGCTCAGAGTAGCAAAGTCTCCGTTCCTAAGAGTTTTCATATCTATTCTATTTTGGCTATCCACCATGTCACTAGATAAGCTTATTAACATATCTGACTTAAAACACATGAATCAAAAATCCCAAAGCATGAGTGACTTATTGAGTACCTTTCCTGGTCAGTCTCTCACTGAAAACAGTACCACAGGGTGGAGTTCTTGGAATGCATCATTGAGCTGCGTGGAAGCTAGGCTTCACAGTGCTGTAATAAAGACCATGTAAAGAAGTGTTCACCAAAGAAGATGAAGTCCAGTGCTATAAGGGGAAAAGGGAAGTTTCTACTGCTTATCACAATCATCCATGACTCACGGATCACAGCCCCAAGAGATGAAGTGCTTTTCCTTAATTTTACCTTTTAAAGATTAATCAGCTTAAAATTTTTATTCAATTATTTATTTGAGAGAGACACAGAAAGAGAGAGAGACACACAGAGAGAATTGGTGTACCAGGGCCTCTAGCCACTGCAAATGAACTCCAGATGCATATGCTACCTTATGCATCTGGCTTAGTTGGGTGCTGGGGAACTAAACCCAGTTTTTTCAGGCAAGCTCCTTAACCACTGAGCTATCTCTCCAGCCCCCAATTCATCAATGTTAATTGTGAAGAATAATGGATTAATTTTATTTTTATACATACATAAATCATGTTTTGTTTGAACTCACTTTCCCCAAAACCCTGTCCTGCCTTCTTTCTGTTCCCTTTTCCCTTCTCGATTCCCTCTTCTACTTTCCACATAGGAAAAAAAATACGTTATTCAGATCTTTTTGTGTTTAATTTACTCTATCTATGAGGTGAATGCAGTCAGAGAAGCTGCTGGAAACTGGAGATTGAAGGTAAAATATTCATAATAGCAATTAGAGTGGGTGCTTGGAGGCATGAGGGGGAGAATTTTAAAGATTGAAGCAAGAAGTATTTAGTACTGAACATAGACACTTTTATGTCTAGGCTAAGGAGTTTGAATTATGCCATTTGATTGGAGACCCCCCAGTGTTTCTAATCAGAAAAATAAATTGTCATATGTGTCTTTGAAAATATTATACTCCTTTAGATTAAAGATGAATTAGGAGAGACAAGCGGTTTATTGGGAGAGTGTTACGGTCTAGTGATGTTACCTTGGGGTTGAGGTGGGGGCTGCACATGGAACAAAATAGAGAAAGGTTCTGACAGAGGCGTGTTGGGGTCAGTAGTGCCATCAATTATTTCCTGGTTAGTGTAGCAGGTGAGGGAAAATAAGACACAAAGCCGTATTTGGGTTTTGAGTCATAATCTTTGCCATCGTGATGATATTCAAAGAGAGAACATAGGTGGAAAACAGTTTTGTGATATAGAGAGATCTTTATTGATCCCATGGTTTTCACACACTATGTGCAGTTGTTTCAGAAAATGATTATTAAGAAAATATAGCAAATCCAATTCTTTAGGGAGAAAAATAGTATCATGAGCTGAATGGAGAAGAATGAAAGGTTTGGGAGGAAACAGGAATATGTAGCTCCAGTATCTGAAAGGATATATGGATGGACTCTTTTTTTTAAAGGCAGTATTTTGCTTTGTAACTCACTCTGGCCTAGAACTCATGATGCCCCTGCCTCAGCCTCTGAAGTGGTGGGTTTACAGGTAGGAGCCGCCGCACCCAGCTTGCATGGGTATCGTTCTGGTCATTGATCTTCAGTCTGGATGAACGGATAGAAGTACTGGGAGTCTCTAGAGGAATAGGGAATTTGGAAATGGAAGCTTCGTAGTTTAAATGAGTGGAAAGAGGGAAAATTGTGGTCCAATGAACAAGTGTTTTGCTCTGGAAGAAAGCATACCAATTGAGGAAGCAGTAGTCATGTGGGTTTTATCATAGCTCTTGAAAACACAAGAGTTGTAGCTACCTTCCTGTTGCTGGGACAAACACCCAACCACAAGCAGTTTATGGCACGAAAGAGTGAATTTCAGGCTTAGAGATTCCAGGGGAAGCTCCATCATGGCTGTGGAAGTGGGCTCCCTTCTATCCATCCATAGCAAAGAGATCACACCCAGCATGAATAGCATGAACTGCTAGAGCTTAAACTGGCTCTCTACACACCCAGTAGATCTGGATCAAAGATCTGCTCCCAGGGACACGCCTCTTCCAGCAGTGCTCTACCTGGTAGGGACTTAGACACTGAACTTAACCTTCATTAAAATGCCTCAGGCTATCAGGGACATACATTTATACTCTAATCACCATAAGTGGTAACCATATAAGTAAATCTTAATAAGGAAAATCTTTCATAGTGTCCAAGGTAAGAAAAAGTAATAAAGACAGGTAAAACAAGAGGGTAAATTACATATCTTGGCAGGTGGACACATTGAGACACCCAGATTTCAGAGACCATTGTAACCTTGAGTGGCGTGGATGGTGATCAGTTAATTAAGGCTCCAAATGAGGAAGTTGATTACATGAGACTAACATACGATTGGACATAGGCTATACACTGTCTTCTTTACAGGACAGAGGCCCGAGCATCTAAGCAGGAGTACCACCAGATGGGAGGTGACACCCACAACAGCTCCAGTTTGCCTCCCTTCACATTAACAGGACTCCCTGGCCTGGAGGCCTTCCAGCACTGGCTGTTTCTGCTCCTAGGCGCCCTCTACTCCGTCTCCATTGTGGGCAACGCCCTCATCCTTTTCATCATCAGGGAAGAACAGAGCTTGCACCAGCCTATGTACTATTTTCTGTCTCTGCTCTCAGTTAACGACCTGGGTGTGTCTTTCTCCACACTGCCCACAGTACTGGCTGTGTTTTGCTTCCACTTAAAGGAAATCAGTTTTAATTCTTGCATGTCCCAAATGTTCTTTATTCATCTTTTCTCCTTCATGGAGTCTGGGATTCTGCTGGTCATGAGCTTTGACCGCTATGTGGCCATCTGTCACCCCCTGCACTATGCCAAAGTGCTCACTGATGCCCGTGTGGTGTGGATGGGCATGTCTGTTTTCATCCGCAGTTTCTGCATGGTTTTCCCACTCCCTTTCCTCCTGAAGAGGTTACCCTTCTGTAAGGCCAATGTGCTCTCCCACGCCTACTGTCTGCATCCAGATCTGATCCACCTGCCCTGTGGGGACATCACCATTAATAATATCTTTGGATTATTTATCGTCATCTCTACCTTTGGCCTGGATTCTGCCCTCATTTTCCTGTCTTATGTGCTCATCCTCCGTTCTGTTCTGGCGATTGCATCTCGGGAGGAGCGGTTCAAGACACTGAACACGTGTGTGTCTCACCTGTGTGCTGTGCTCATCTTCTATGTGCCCATGGTTGGTGTATCTATGGCTGCTCGCTATGGGAGGCACGCCCCACGGTATGTTCACACGCTCCTGTCCCTTGCTTACCTGTTTGTGCCTCCGATGCTCAACCCTGTCATCTACTCCATCAAAACCAAAGAGATCCGCAGGAGGCTCTGCAAAATCCTGCTGGGAACCAAGGTTTGACTGGGGAGACTGCTCTGATGACCCAGAAGATATTAACTCCAATCTTCGGGAACTCTTTGTTTTTAAGATCTGCTTTGGCAAGGAAATTTTAGCTTTCTTTCCTTTGCCGTCTTTACCATCTGGATTTCTGCTGTCAGACATTTGAGGACAACGTGGCACTAGGCATTACTTAACACAACAATACTGAGGAAAGTCAAAATTTACCAAAAAGTTGTTCAAGTTTCTTCTTTTAAAATTCAAAAATATACATTCTTCCAATCAGCCCATCAACTTTTCACGATATTTCCTTGTTATCTTTCCTTAAAGCAACACATTGCCATAAAAATTACATACTGCTCTGGACTGCTCTGTCCTGACAGCGGTTGGATTTTTTTTCTCCCAAAGATCATTTTAAAATGATTTTAAAAGGTATGGACACATGCAAGTGTACTGTGAACACTGATGTTCATTTTACGTATACATGCTCTCTGGCTTGTTTGCTAAATGTATGAGATGAATGTAATTGCATGTAAATTATATTAAAAGATCAGACTTTTTAGTATCATTGAAATGTGGTGAACTTCACTCTATAATTTATATTGTATGCCAGTGTATTTGTAATAGCAAACAATAAAGGAAATACTGATGTAAGAAGGCTGTGTACAGTAACATGAAATATACACAAAGATTTGTTCTGTATAATTGATTGGTCTTGTTAGATTCGGGGCTATATTTTTATGGCAAATGGAAAAAAAAGAATTAAGAATTCAAATTACACTATTAGGAATAAAATGCCTTATAACATATTTGAAAACACTTAAAAGAAGTCAATTTGTGGGAATGGAAAGTAATGCAGTTGATTAATCTCTAGAAAACACAATCAAATGGAATAAAGCTTAGGACGGGTGCACGTGCATGCGTACACACCCCCCCCCACACAGACACACACACACATACACACACACACACACACAAGTATTTTAGAGAGTCTCTACATCTCTCAGGCTGTGATCCTCCTGTCTCAGCATCCTCAATGTTAGGATTGCAGGCCTGTTCTACCACACCAAGTCAACATTGATTACAGCATTGAAAAAACTACATTATAGAAATCTCTTAATGTAATTCATCACGTTAATGAATAAGATATTGAAAAATATATGTAAGCAATAGATTTTTGAAAAAGTGACATAAAAAGCAGACTATATTTTTCCTTCATTTGTTAAATCATACCTTCTGTTTAAAACAAGAAAGCAGTTCTTCCTTTTAAAAAACTTTTCCTTGACAACTTCCGGAAGGATGCAGAATAAACCATGATAATTTCCTTCACCACCCTCATTATCCCCCTCTCTAAGCTACCCACCCTTGAATCCTCTCCCCCTTCCAATGAGTCTCTAAAAAGCCTAAATAAAAGTATTTTGATGTCATCATCTTTTCCTCTTATTATGAAGGTCTTGTGTAGATAGTGTCCGGAACTGCAAGGTCATGAATATCACGGCCCTTTGTGTCTGGAAGATGCCTCCTTTGAATGAGTCTTTCCACTTCCTCCTGAGAAGGCTTTTCCTAGAGAATTTATGTTTCTGGGAAGATTGCCCTTTTCCAGAAATCCTGATCCCAGACACCTGACATCAGGTTCAGACTGTCTGAAAGAGCTGCCATCCATGGTGCTCATAAGAAAATCCAACTTGAGTCTTGAGGTGGGCTTCTCAAAACCCTCTTTTGCCTCCCTGGGCAAGAGCTCTTCCTCCCTTCTCTCAGATTCCTGCTACCAAGCTTTCTCGGCCATGATGCATTGCAACTTGTACCTAAAATAAACCTTTCCTCCTTAAACTAATTTTTGTCATGTATTTTGTCAGTGATCTTGAGATTGTGGTCACTTAACAATTAACAGTTTTCAGATGTATGTGGTAATCCTTACACACATTTTGTGATTAACAGAAAGCTAATTAATTCACTGGTCCTGCTTTCTTAGATGCAAAATACAGATAACAGATTGAGGAGCAGTTGTGAAGTTTAAATAAGTTGATAAAGCTCACCCACACCACACCTCTCAGCAGCAATCTGTGTAGGTTATTTATTACTGCTGGTGGGGAAGAAGGAGTCATAATCCATTAAGATAAGGCATCATGATTATTGTTGATGGTACTCAAAAAAAGGCTCCAATCTCTCTATATCTCAGATATCTAGATTGTAAGAGCCATGGTGGAGACATGGCCCCCCTCAGTAACAACATACAAAAGGGGGGTGGAACCGGGTTGATTCCTAGGCTATCCATAACCCCCTATCCCTGGACTTATCCAGACTACCCATGGAGGAGGATATACAGCTGATTGAGGACAGGGAAGAGGGAAATTTCTTTAAAGCCAACTGGCCTTCATTGGCTAGTCAGCTTCTTCTTGATAGATGACAGCCTAACAAGTCTTTACAATAGTTTTTGTCTCCTAAGAACTTGCTATATGATATTGTTCGTATTTGCCTAGATGTGTAGGAATTGTTCCTAATTTTCAACATTTCACTGAGGATGTTAACACGTGAACATTTGGGAAGTTGATTGTTTTTCTGCCCCATTACCCTCCTTTGTTTTCCCTCTTCCACTCTGATCCCATGGATCCCATTCTTTCTTTTTTTAATAGCATTTCTGTTTCCCTGTTTCATTCTTTCTTTGTTCTCTATACTCTATGTTAAAATGTTGAAGGACTCAGCATTGTGCAGGTCTTGTGGGGAAATGACAGCCACTGTGATGTCATGAACACACTGGATATCAGTGCCCCAAAGTACTTCTTCTTACCCCTCACCCCATAGTCTACACTCTTTCTGTGCCTTCTTCTGCAGTGTTTCTGGGGCTTTGGGGCACTTCATCTTAAATGTGAAATTAGAACAAATCAAGTGGCCTTAATGCTGTTCACTCAAAAAGAAGGAGTCATGAACCGCTTCGCCATGAGGTGACAAGCTGTCAGTTTGCTAGACTGAGCAGCAAGACTTTCGACGTGAAAACAAGCTCAGGTTTAGGGAAACCGAAATGGTACCCTAGTCTCTATATAACTAGGCTATTGGTGTTTGCATTATTTTCTTTCTTGAAACCTATATGAGTTGTGACATGGTTAATGGGAAAGTCCTTGTCTGAGAATCAGGGAGAATCCACGGAATGTGATTCCATCTGGCTCTGTAGTTGATTGACTGAAAAAGTTGTTTCTGGACCTCAATTCTATAAAACGAGGAGCTGCATACATTGGTCATTGCAGAGGATCCTAGTTCTCATTCTTAATTTCTTTGAATTCTCCAAGGCAGAGAAATGACAGGGCATAGGGGAATCATTCACTCGAGATTTTTCACAATGCCTGTCTCCCTTGCCATCTCATTGAGCTGGACTTGCAGGCCCCGAGGGCTCTCAAGAGGTAAGTTTAAAGATCTCAGAGCACACAGTGGAGTCTGGCAGAAGGCAGGGCTGTGTGCGGAGAATATGGAATCTATGGTGTTTCTCCCCTAAGTAAACACCCTGCTTACCTCTCTCCTCCATCACCAGATCTAGTCTGAGGAGGTAAGTGGGCACTTCAGCTCTTTCCTCACAGAAGTTTCCTCACACACATTATTTTAGCTTCAAAATGCTAAGGTGACTAGGCTACTGGTAGATTTCAAGGAAAGGCTGGCTTAGGTTTAAAGAATTTTTTCTCTACACTTCACTTCTATGCCTCCATACTCACTCCCCATTTAGCCACTGGGGTATGCAACCCCACTGTACTGGATTTTCTACAGATTTACTCTACAGGTCTTGATATGAGCAGACCTGGTCAGAGAGGCTTGTGTTTGGCACAGATATACTGGATTGGGATCAGTGCTTCAGTATGACTAACTCATACTTCAATATATTCATTAGACAGCATGCTGCAACAAAAGACGAGAGCCTTTGGGGAACTGGTTGAAAATAAGAAGGTAGTTTGAAATAGGGTCAGAGAAACTCACCCATAAGTAACCCCCTTTATTGATGATTTCTTGGTTGTCATTTTGTTCAGGGCACTGAGATCAGAATACAAATTTTAAATATTTTACTCTGAAATGTTTTTGCTATTATGGAAACATGAAAATAATGTATTCAGAACTTAAATTGACAGTTTCTAAGTGACAAAGATGAGCTCAAACTCAGATATTAGAAAAGGAGTTAGTCTACAGCTCTCTATGTACATTTGTTTGCCTAATAATTGAGGATAGAGTGAAAATAAACAAATAATGATGAGAGCTTATAATTATTAAGTGAGAAAGAACTAAATGAACAAATGTATAATATGTCACTATAATTATCAGCACTAAAACAATAAAGTGTAAGATTACATCACACAAACATATGGACATGACAGTGAAAAGTTAGAATAATTGGAAGAGACAAGGTCCTAGCCACTGTTCCCAGCACCATATGATATGTTAAGAATTTGAATTCTTATTTTAATTTTCATTTCAAAATGTAAGGGCAGGTATCAAAGCATTTTTATTAGGAATGTAGTGTCATTTTATTTACATGATAGACAAGTACTTTATTTTCTTGATGGAGAATTGATTATAGAAAGGAATGATATTAAGACAGGCAGTCATTAAGGAAGGTCCTGGCATCCTGGTTAAAGACGCTGAGGGATAGGTCACCACTGGATGTGAGCTGATGAAGAGAAGCTAGTGATAAGCATATATGAGAAAAATAAGAATCATTGAGCTAGATCTGTGAAGAGGAATTGGGTGGGAGGGGATCGGGATGCTTTCTAATTATTTTCCTATATGAGCAAATGGATGACGGCTAAGGAATTTAATGAGATGGCAAGTATCAAAAAAGTCCAAGTGTGGTGACAGCCAAAGAGCTGAACTTGGCCAATCGACTATTACAATTTATCAATTACAATTATAGACAATTATAAACCAGTAGCTAGAAGTGAAGCTGGGCTTTGAAGCATAAATTTAGGGTCATTAACGTACAGTAGAGAGATTAGTACGGTATGAGCAGAAAATAATCTTATTAGTTGTGAAATGTGTGAATACTGGAAAGATGTAAGTTTGTTATTGCTGTTTGTTTCCTGTGATGTTAGTTCCTAAAGTTGAGCTTCAATGGAGATGAAGTCTGTGGTGGGGGTGGAATGGAGCATATTTGAATGTGGATAGGATTGGTTCAAACTCCTGATTCCCAGATTTGAATGTCCATTGAAATTACCTGGGATGGCAAAAAAAGTGAATTTTTCAGGCCTGTTTCCAGTTTCAGATTTAATTTGAATGCATGTGGCCTGAGCAATGGAGTATTTTTTAAAACCTCTCAAATTGACCTAACACACAATGTATTTGAAAATCTTTGAGAACTTGATCTCCAGAGGACCATATAGGAAAGCAAAACCAAAAGCCAACAGGAATGGAGGAATAGAGGTTATCGAACTCTGTGGCGTAGTCATGAGCTCAAACAGCAAAGAGAAGACGAGGAACTGGAATGATATTTGAAGGCAGGGAGGAGGAGAGACAGCTTCGTCAAAAGTTTGCGTCACTCGAGTTAAGGAGCATGTGATTAGAACACACTGCATCCGGGACTTCCTGGACCTCACCTATTGAATGTGATGAGGAATAAGAACCATTGAGAAGAAAGGCCAAGTGTCAGAGAGGTGCTCAGAGGTTAAAGATGCTTGCTTGCAAAGCCCGCAGGCCTGGCCATCTATGTAAAGCCTTACAGTATTCTTTTGCAGTGGCAAGAGACCTTGGCACACACCCTCCATGTGCATTTTCTACCATCATAAACACATTTAAACCACTGTGAATAATATGGACATAAGAAAAATAAAGGGTGATGTCTGCAAAGGCAGCCAAAGGATTTCTCTGGGGAAATATAATAGATCTGTGGATGGTGTCAGAGAGTGAAAGGTCTAAAATATAATCTGTTCTTTTTGAATCCTTCCATGGTCTTTGGTGTTGAGATCTCAGGATCATTGTCACTTCAACCTGGAGGTAAGGAATGTTCTTGCCCTTCGCTTTTTCCTCTGCTATGCTCACTTCATTCTGGCATATTTTTCTACCAGCCATTCAGCACATCTCATGAAGGGCTTCCTGACTAATACGTCAAGTACCAACAACTTCCTACTAACAGGCTTCCCAGAGATGGAGAGCCTGGAGCCTTGGCTCACTGCCCTCCTCTTGCTGCTTTATGGCATCTCCATCCTGGGCAACTCCATGATTCTCTTCATCATTAAGGAGGAGCAGAGCTTGCACCAACCCATGTACTACTTCCTGTCATTTTTATCTGTCAATGACCTGGGTGTGTCCTTCTCTACATTGCCCACTGTGCTGGCTTCCATGTGCTTCCACGCCCCAGAGACTGCTTTTGATGCTTGCTTGGCCCAGATGTTCTTCATCCACTTCTTCTCTTGGATGGAGTCCGGGATCCTGCTGGCCATGAGTTTTGACCGCTATGTGGCCATCTGTAACCCCCTGCGCTATTCCACAGTGCTCACCGATGCCCGTGTGGCCCATATGGGCATATCCATCATCATCCGTAGCTTCTGCATGGTCTTCCCGCTTCCCTTCCTCCTGAAGAGGCTTCCTTTCTGTAAGGACAACGTGCTGACCCATTCTTACTGCTTGCATCCAGACCTGATCCGTCTGCCCTGTGGAGACACCACCCTCAACAGCATGTACGGGCTGTTCATCGTCATCTCTGCCTTTGGCGTAGACTCAGTGCTCATTCTCCTTTCCTATGTGCTCATTCTGCGCTCTGTGCTGGCCATCGCCTCCCAGGAGGAGAGGCTGAAGACACTCAACACGTGTGTGTCCCATATCTGTGCTGTACTGATCTTCTATGTGCCCATGGTCAGTGTGTCAATGGTCCACCGGTTCGTGAAGCATGCCCCGGAGTATGTGCACAAGTTCATGTCTCTCGTCTATCTCTTCGTGCCCCCGATGCTCAACCCCATCATCTATTCCATCAAGACAAAGGAGATTCGCAGGCGGCTGCACAAGATGCTGCTGGGCCCTAAGCTCTGACCAGAGAGAAACTGTTTGAAATGCCCCATATTTTAGGAGTTTAATATTGGTGTTCCGGTGTACTGTGCAAGCCTGTTGGAGCTTTGAAATCTTCTCCTAGCCATGAATTTACAACTGGGTGTCTGTCGTTACTTACATCATACAGCTTAGCTACAACCTACAACGTGGACCATTTTGGTCCCTCACTGTAATTAGCTATGTCACAGGTTGCCATAAATTACTTTTCTCAGACCCAACCAAGAAAAGTGACTTGAAATAGATCTTTTTGGTCCCAATATAATAATAACATCTATGCTTTTAAGTCAATCTCAGAAAAAAACCACCCTAGAATATGTAGTTTAAATTGGGATTCATATTACTTGAGGCGATAGGTGTCATTCAAGAGCCGCTAAAGGAATAATAGTTATTAATGCCGGTATGATAATAGCTGGTTCATGAAATTTACATGTGCTGTCATCCCATTTCTCCTGGGAGGTTGGTAAGGCACGGGAAGCAGAGGACAACTGGTGCTGGGGACTGATGAAGGATGAAGGGGCAAATCCCTTCAGTGTCAGGGGCAGTGTGGCCCATAGCCTGCTGGAATACAGGCTCATATCTTTCAGTGAACCACGCAGCCCCAGAGACCCCAGAGCACACCATAGTAGAGGAGAGGAGAGAAGCTGAAAGATTTGAGGAAAGTCCCAGAAGATCAGCTCTTGGGAGAGACAAACCCTCTGAGATCCATGGAAACCAGATGCACTCCAGACTATATGGCACAGGTAGAATTAAGCACAGAGGGGTGGAGACTTCACTGGGCACTGGACAGGCAACGACATGACTCAACCTTGAAGTAGGGATAACTGGGGAAAGCAGACATTTGGGCAAAAGCTTTTTTTTAAAAGTGGTATCTATACAATTGTTCCTCATAAAATCATAGAATAATTTGCCTAAATTAAAGCCAGAGCGATCCATGTAACATAATCGTGGCCTAAACACAAGAGAATCCACATGAATGGCCCTGAAATATTTTGTGCATGACAAATTAAGCATCAAGAGAGAAAAATTAAGCAAAATAAGAATATACGTGAAATCTTTGACATTACTAGGTAACAAAGCAATGCTGGAAATACTGTCCCCAATTGGTGGAGACTACATCCCATGAAGAAATTTGAGATGACTTCAGATGGCTTTACCACCCACTGCTGAAACTGGGAACAAAGCCTATGAGCTCCAAGGTCCGCAGATACAAGGACCAAGGGGTGCTGTCACGGTCCCAAGCATTTACAGATCTCAGAGATGACCATCAAGTGAGCTCTTCCAAAAGAACGTAGCCTAAACCCAAAGAAGAGAAGCACATTAAGGAAACAAAAAAAGAAGGCTTGAGAGGCTAAGAAGGTTCTCACGGAGCTGGGGGAAGAGTGGAGGGGAGTCAGGTACGAGAGTCTGGAAGAGCGGTCACTTCACAAATGAGGGATGATGGGAAGTGACTTCTGCAGGGTTCTGGGCTGGAAAAGAGCAGAACACCTTCCAGAAAACACTGGCTCTGACATGCCCAGATGGGGAGAGGGGAGAGAGAGAGAGAGAGAAAGAGAGAGAGAGAGGGGCTACCTGGAGTTGTTTGCATACAAAGCCAAGCACAAGCAAAGCCAGGGGAGAGTCCCTCCCCTTCCTCTTCTCCAGAGAATCTTCCCTGTCACCCTAGAAGACCACCTTTATTCATGTATGGTGACAAAGAAAAGACAGTTTCCAAGCAAATGTAATAGAAACCCACCAAGAACAGAGATTAACCCAGAGCCCTGAGTCATGCTGACAACAGGAGTTTCTTTCTATTGTTGTAAATGCTGTTATAAATATTCTATTCTAACATTTCACTACCTGTACCTTAGTTAGAAAATATATTGCTGAATACAGTATTTTTTTTGCTTTTTAAAAACAAATTTAATTTCATCTGCACAATTTAGTTATATGATAGAGCATGAGGACAGGAAGTGAGCACTTTTGTCATATTGAACGATAATTCTGTCATAAATGTCACAATCTGTTTTTTTTGTTGCTTCATAAATTTGGACCAACTACATAAATGAGACTTGTGAAAAAGCCTTTGCTGAGATTAAAATGCATCAGCTAAAATTAGTAAGATAAACATTTTACATAGTTCATGAACTTCTAAGTAAATGATAAATTTTAAGCCTGTTTATATATTTTTGTATGGAGGTTTCATTAAGAACTTATTTTGAAATAAATCTAAGCTTGTTAAAAAGAAAAGAAAACTTTCCAATTTAATCCTGTTGGGTTTCTAAGAAATCTTAACCTCATAGGTATTTGAATTTTAACAATTGAGTTGTACTGCTTATCTTGTATAATCATTATCTCCATTTCCTGTTGAACAGATAATGTGTGAAATATTTCAAATATAGTGCCTATAGCCTACTTATATTAGGGTTTGGATATGTCTGATGAATATGTTCAGCAGGAATTTATTTGAGTTTTAGATTTATTTGGCTTGCCTCCCTGTTCTCAAAATTAGACGGATCTTGTTTTTATAATGTTGTGTCTAATACAGAATAAGTTAGGAGACCGTCTTTCAAGTTCTAACCTGTTCAACATTTATAGAAGAACTTGTCTCAAAGGTGATAGGCTTGGCTATTAAGACGATGGAGTTATCGTTCAGTGGTAGAGCACTTGCCTAGATGGCGTGAGGCCCTAGGTTAGAACTCTAGCACCAGGAGGTTTACATTTGCTTAGGGTGCCCAGCTTTCGTTCTGTCCTCACACAAGTCATGTGAACGTTTTCTACACATTCATAAGTGATGGTCTTCCATCACACTACTGCCGCTCAAAATAAAAAAGCTAACATCGCATGTTCTCTCTCCTGTGCAGAAATTGAGAACACCATCTGATTATAGACCAGTCATTGCTAGAGGTTGGAAAAGGAGGGGTCTGTAAAGAAGGGCTAGAGTTGATCATGGTATGCTGTATGCATCTACTCAAATATCACACTGAATCACATTACTTTGTATAATTAACACATGCTAATCTAAAAGGAAGGAAAAAAAGAGAAAATTGTAGATAAATAAAAAAATCACTGGAAATGCTGACAGATCATATTCCTCTTATAACTCTTCAGATAGATTTTTCTCACAATCCCCAGTGACATCACAAGATGACTAAGTCACAAGTACTAACACCATACTTGGTACACTGTAGGCTTCGAAAACCATTGCTTAAAATGAATGAGTATAGAAATACCACTTGCCAGAAGAATCATCTCCCTCCAAATCTCTACATGGAGCTGGAGCTGAAACAAAAATGCTAATTAATATTTCTACTTGAAGGAAGGAAGGCAGAGAACATCTTAGGGGGAGTGTCCTGAGTGATATATCTGGTTGTAAGAGATGTAAGACTGTGGTTGTCTGCTCCCCAGCTCTTCCTTTGCTCTTTTGACTAATGACACCTGTCTGCCATCTAAGACCACCACACCAATGTTTGTGTGTGTGATACATGTTTCTAGAGATTTCTAGGGAGTCTCAGCGTGGCATTATGCTTTACATTTGACAAGAGACTGGTGCTTTTTAATTGCCAGATGCTTAGGAGTTATATGCTGATACCTGAATTATACACACAAATCAAATGAATTTATTAAATATTCACCCAATGGATGCTTTATTTCCTCTAGTTTCTCACATATATTTGATGAACTAATCTTCCATGTGCAGTGAAAGACAAGGGAATTTTTATTTTATTTTATAAATACGCACAGAACCACCCACTCACCCTTAGCATCTTGGTTTCTGACACTCATATCCTTGATGCCCACATGACGGTCTTCTTTTATGTAGCAATTCTTTGGCAGTGACACTTGGTCAGTGGTCAGAGGTTAGGAAGCCAGTCATTCATAAAATATCTACTGACTTAATATGCTTTGTGCTTCCAAGAGACCTGAAAGCAGTTAGGAGCAAACGTTCTGTGCAGCTGTCTGGAAGGCATGGGTCACCTGTACTCAAATGTTCCAGCAGCACCAAACAGACCCTTGGTACCTGAGGGTGAAATAGAACAGAGGGCTCTGGATCCAAGGTGCATCAGCGCAGTCGGTAATGAGCACTGCGTATTCTGATGAGGAACTGCCCTTGATGTATGCAAGTTAACTCAGAAGGTAAGGCCTCTGTGTCCTGAATTGTTTATTACTTATAAAACCACTGGAGGGGAAGCACACTCTCCATCAAATCCAGCTGAATTCTAACTGCAACAGCAAAGCCGAGCCATCCTAGCAGAGCTGGTCTTGAGGCTGATGCTCAGCCACCCCCAGGGACCTGATATGTCTTCTACCAGAATTCCTACTCCTAGTTTATCCTCTCCTGGCAGACCCCCTCTAGCTTTGTCCTGAAAGATAAAAGCCATATCCATGACAGAGCCAGACAGAAACATGGCCTTTGCTTTTCACAAATACATTCCCTAATCCCCAAGCCTGTCCTTCCAACAATCTCAGTTAAACTATTTTCAGTATTTCACTTTTTTTTTAAACTTAGAGGGAGGTTAAGGGGACTTAAAGAGGAAGTAAAAGAATTTTCCTTACACCTATTTTGAGGGGCACATGTCTGTCTTATACTTGACCATGACGATAATGAGGAGGAAGACCTGTGGTCAGTCACATTTTGATGCGGTGAAACATGCGGAAGATGGCCCGGCGGATCTCCTTTGTCTTGGCGCTATAAATGAGAGGGTTGAGCACAGGAGGTACGAAGAGGTAGACGTTGGACATGAGGACATGTACATATCGAGGGACATGCTTCCCAAAGCGGTGCACCGTGGAGACCCCAATCATCGGCACATAAAATGCAAGTACAGCCAGGATATGAGACACACACGTGTTGAGAGCTTTCAGGCGTTCCTCATGGGAAGCAATGGCCAACACGGAGCGCAGAATGAGCACATAGGAGAGGAAGATAAAAAGCAGATCCATGCCAAAGGTAGACACAAGAACGAAGAGTCCATAGATGCTGTTGATGGTGATGTCAGCACAGGCGAGCTTCATCATATCGGGGTGCAGGCAGTAGGAGTGGGAGAGGACATTGGATCTGCAGATCGGTAGCCTCTTGATAAGGAAGGGCAGAGGGAAGAGGGTGATGAAGCTCCTGGCCGTCACAGCTAATCCCATCCCAGCAATGAATTCATTGGTGAGCACAGTATTGTAGCGTAAGGGATCACAAATGGCCACATAGCGGTCAAAGCTCATGGCCAGCAGGATCCCCGACTCCATCATGGAGAAAGAATGAATGAGGAACATCTGGATTAGGCAGGCATCAAACACAATGCTGCGGGCATTGAAGCAGAAGGTTCTGAGCACAGTGGGCAGTGTGGCCAAGGACATGGCCACATCGCTGAAAGACAGCATAGACAGGAAGTAGTACATGGGCGCATGGAGACTCGGCTCCACTTGCACAGCCTTCAGGATCACCGTGTTTCCCCCAAGGGCTGCAGCATACATTACACACAGGGGTCCTGCCAACCAGGGATGAAGGCTTTCCAGACCAGGAATACCAGTGAGGAGGAAGGAAGCAGGACGAGTGACGTTGAACACTCCCATGGCAGGAAGAACTCAAGGTGCTTCTCAGTGTCAGGTCTTCTTACATGGAGAATTCTAGGGGGTTTTACTTTAGTGGAGGTCAAGAAACCAGCAATGAAGAATTACAACAGAGAATGTCTGTGCACTTGGAAGCTGAAATGCTCATGGAATCACCGGCTTGGGACAATACAGGTGAACATCTTCATATTGTATGATCATCAGACTAAAGAGACTGGAATGCCATGTCTCTCTGTTTTACCGAAGAACAAAGACACTTCCCAATACTTTACAAATCTCAATTAACTATGAGGAAACGTTTCCACTATATTATCCACATCTTTCATTCATTTTAGGAGCACCATTCAGGAGAAACATGTTAACTGCAATTCAAAGTCACGGACAGCTGTTACAGAAAGAATTCAGATGTTAGAGCCATCAATAACTCATAAATGCTTAAATATTTCCCTGAACATCTTGCTTAGCTTGGCGTTATCACTAATTATGGAGACAATTTCCAGAGCTAGCTTGAATCCAGTGAATACTCGGGTGGTGAGGAGAAGAGATGGTAGAATGTGGAGGTAGGTGATTAACTCTGGACATCGGCTTTCATTGGCAGAATTACTGAAGAAAAGCCAAAACAAAAATAGCAAAATGCTCACATATTTGGGAAAAGACTAAAGGTTGATTCTATTTGGGGAAAATCATGAATCCAAAATGTTCTCTATGTCTACTACCCTTCAGATATATTGATGTAATTTCATGGTGATGTTATCCTGGGTTCACATTCATCTCCAACAAAATATCCACTCACACTAAATGTCTTTCAGTGTTACTTTTATACAAATGTATTCACACATCTTTCTCATTTTCTGCAGTCATTGGTGTGCACAGGCCTTATAATAGAGGTGACATTTATATATAGACGCATACTCCTGTGTGCACAAAGATTGCTTTATTGACACGACAAGCTATCTGCATGGTTGCAGGTTAGCCACTGTACTGATGCACTCACCCACACAGGACTTTTATTTCAATCCCCATTTTTATATTTCCTCCCAGGTTTTTTTGTATGGCTACCCACATATTCCTTAATTCCTTCAGCTGTTTTGCTGTGAGAGTGATTATATTATTATTATTTTAAAAATATTTTATTTATTCATTTTCAAGCAGAGAGAGAGAGGGGGAGAGAGAGAGAAAGAAAGAGAGAAAGAGAATACCAGGGCCACCACCTTATGGGTCTGACATATATGGGGTCCTGGGGAATTGAACCCAGGGTCTTAGGCACTGGAGGCAAGTACCTTAACCGCTGAGCCATCTCTCCAGCTCCCGAGTGATTATATTATTTATACTGCTGTTATGCAGATGTTTTGGAAACACTTTCACGTTCATTGCCTCATGGCATGCTAGGAAGCTTTTCGCCTGGAAGATCTGTTTCAGCCTTAAAGGACTCCAAAAAAAAATCTAGGCAATGGCTGGACCCAGGCTCTTTTTCTTCTGAAATTTTGTTTCATACATAGAAGCCACAGAGGAGATGAGATAGTTTACAGAAACAGGTCTTAGAGTCAGGAGTGTTGGAATTGAAATATATACATAGAAATTTTTATTTTCTTTACCTCTAGCCTCTGACAAAGAAAGATCAGAACATACTTTGACAGTTCTCTTCTGATGGGAGAACAGGAGGAAAGGGACCCAGCAGCTGGTATAGGTCTAAATCCACAGGAGATGACGTAAGGCTATGCAAGGCAGCAGAGCCCCTAGGAAGCATTGCTCAACTCCCTGCACAGCAAAGAGCTCACAAGCACTATGGTTCCCAGCAAGTCAGTGGCTACCTGTAGGCTTACAATGGTCACTTCTTGTCTAGGCTTAGAATTCAGTTAGTGATAGCAGTGCCCTTCAAGGACTGAGTCTTTGAGATCCAGAAGTGCCAATTCATTTCTTCCATCTGACTTCTTTCCCATTATTATTATTATCATCATCATTATCATCATCACTACATCATTACAGGTGATCATCACTATCGCTAGCCTGGTCCCTTCTCTATAACCACGTAGAAGATAATTAGAAAACAAAACCTGAGCTGGTACAAAGAGAAGAGAAAGCGAAGCGAGAAGGAAGGTTTAAAGCAGAGACCTGTGGTGCATCACGCCAAAGTCAAGCTGAGTCTGGGGAAATAAGTTTAAAATTTTTACAAAAAAAAAGAATGCATGATGGTCCCAGGATACCCCCACCTTACTTACTCCGGTGCCTCTGAGATTGTGGGTTGTCTGGGTGGCCAAGGATAAAGGTATACAGATAAACAAAATGAATAATGATGTGTTGGCAACAATATATGCCATTTAGTATGCAGAGAATAATTCGTTTTCACTTATTTAATTTATGAGTGACAGTAGGTGCCTCACAGCACAACACAATAATAATTTACACAGAGAATTAGAGGCTCTCCTACTCTCCACTCAAGACTTTAGGGCATTGAAGTATTGAGGAAGGAAATATAGGTATACATTTGTGGACAAGGCATTCTTTAACAAGGAAGGGAAGTGGCTCAAGGCATACATATTTCAAGAAAATAATGCAAAAATGACTTCTTATTCTTCTGGAATTGCTCATCTTTATGATACTGAAGCCATGCAGGATCCAAGGTGGTTAGGGGATAACCTTATAGGCTGGGAGGTCACATACTGGCTTTATGAGCTTGGAAAAATCTATTTTGGTTTTCAGACATATTATATTTATGACAACTTATGTTTTTCATTTTTTATGGCTGTCTTTTTTAAAGGTCATACTCTAAGATCTTTTCTGGCTTTGATGTTGTTTTACTTTTAAATTTATGCTTAAGGATGAGTAGCTATCCAGATTTTCAAGGCTCTATAAAGGAACTAGAAATGGGGTAGAGATGGCTTGTAGAAAGGTTTGCTTATAGGCCTTAGGTTTCAATCTATATCACAAACACAAAGACTAGAAGTGAGTCTTATAATGATTAATCTGAATTTACGTCTATATTATTTGTCTTATTCTTTCAATCTCTTGTGGGTTTCTATGCATCGTGTTCTATACTGTATTAGAATTTAAACAGCAAGGACCAAGTCAGACTGCATGCTTAAAGCTGCCAGCGGAATGGATGGTGAACATTTCTGAGTTCTGCTATGCTTCCTGAATTTGTTGAAACATTATTAAACCATAGAAACTGTGATCTTTGAAGCTTAGAAACTGACTGTGGGAAGCAAGTAAACGTGAAAAGTAGACTCAATTACAAAATCAGTTCATGGCGATTCCAGAACAAGAACCCATCTTTCCACTCCTGATATATCTACCTGTTCTGCTCATCCTACTATGGTGTTGCTATCAAACACACTCTACCCAGTCTCAACCACTTTGCCCCTACCAACCTCTTACCAGGTAACTTGCTTGGATCAGGAGTTAGAAGATCAGTTATCTCATCCCCACAAAGCTCCAGAGCTCACTGGAAGACAGATGAGACACACTCGCAAAACAATACATCCTTGTCTTATTAAGATGAATGCATGGCTGTCAAATTTATATGTCACTTTAAGCTCCAGGGAGTGAGGATATTCATGCCGATTTGCATCTGAAAAGTCTTCAGGGAGGTCTAAGTCTCCTGTGTTCTTAAATGACTGGCAAGAATAAATCATGCACTGTTTTAGCTGAAAATGAATTTAGTAATCTGTCAGGCTAATTTCCCACTCAACACTACATGCTATTTGGAGGCAGTAAGAGGAAAGCTCAAAACCATCAAAGAGAGCCCAAGTTTACACAAGTAATTTGCATAATGTATAAAATGAATAATCAGAAAATAAACATTTTTACTATTCTTCCTTGAAATGTATTTATTGAGTGGAGCTATTTCTTTCTGAATTCTAGATGGAAAGTCAGTTCCCTACTCTTGTTTTGGTCACATCCAATAGTAAAATATTCTCTGTTGGATAATTAGTGTCCTGTCTCATGCAATCACCAAATTGTCCAGCATTCAGAGTTACAGCCTTTACTTTTCTCCTATTTCTCACTTGCTCCCAATGGCTTCTGGTTTTGCTATGGAGGAGAGAGGTGGGAGGCCAAGGAAATAGTTCAGTGGTCGAGGGCTTGCTGGTTCATGTTTGCTTCCACAGAGCCCATGTACAAAGCTGAGCATGGCCATGCAAGTCTATTACCCCAGTCTGCAGGGGGTAGAGGGACACTGACAGCAGCTTGGGGCTGAGGGAGAGACCTTGTCTCAAGGAAATACACAGAAATACACAGGTGAGTTATTAGGGAAGGACACATGATGTTCTCTGGTCTCCAAATATGTGCATGCTTGGTGCACTCTTCTGCACACTCCTGTATATATACCACACACATGTACAAACACAAATGAGGAAATGGAAATTATATGATTTATTCACACTTAGGTTAATTGCTCTTGGATTTAGAATTGATGTACTATTGAAACCAAGTTATATCTGCAGACCTTGCCCATTCAGGTAGGATTGATGTCTGTTTCTTCACAATGCTGCCCACATCTGCTGTGGGCAGGTGGTTCTGTGGCCTCGACCTCTGGTGGGAAGCTTTATGGTGTACCAGCTGGATGTTCCCAGGATGGAAGGTGAGTGTGGCAGGAAGCGTTCATTTGTTGAACCCTGAAAACTTTTGTTCTTGTCTGTACTCATATGAAAGGATATCAATATGCCAAATACATATAATTTATCCTGTAATACATCCTGACACAGTTGATGTCAGAGATGCTCAGGTTTGGCTTAGATGATACTTGAGATGATGTGTGTGAGGTTGGGTTTTCCCACTGCTGCCTTCAGAGACCTTAGTGTCACCATTACCCCATGGATCCCATGTCCCATTGCTTCCTTCAGTGGAGCTTAATACTTGCACAGGAACATTCTACATCTTGCTTCATCTCATTTTTCCTTTCAATCATTAAAAATTTGCAATATATTTTATCATGAAATATTTCAAACACATAAAAAGCTTGAAAGGATTATACAGCAAACATCAGTATGCCCTATGCCTTAATCATAAATATTTCATTATACTTGCTTTATTATATGTCTCTATCTACATATGTGTCCATTCTGATAACCATGTGTTGTACTCAGCCACATGCCATTGGGATGAACCTCAAACCAGGCACAGTTATGGGAGGAAAGGATTTAGAAAACTCCCTTTCACAGGTCTAAGCAGAGAGGGAAATCTATCACCAGCACCCAAACTCACACTGCTCTTTGCATATATAGGCTGGTATTCCAGATCCACCCCAGAAACACTTTAGGGCTGGAGCCTGGGAACTGGCCAGGCCAAAGTGACACCTCCTCCAGGCAGGAGGCCAGAGATAAATTACAAGCTTTAATAAATTCTTGAATCTATTGGGGGACATTCATTCAAACTACCATACCATATACACATTCATTTTACCTTTTAGAAACATTTCAAAGCAAGTTGTAACATCAATATACTTTTAACTATTTCTGCATTCTTATCATGTATTGAGGTTCAGTATTTTGTATGGGTCATTAATTTCTTTCAAACACAAAATGCACACATCTTATACAATAGATACATTCTGACAAATCCATTGCTTCTATTATAAAATATGAAATTTTTTCTAGGTAAACTCTGAAAGGTATATTTTAAGAATTTGATGCATCAACTTTTTAATACATATATATATATATGTAAAAAATATATATATATATTTTTAAATGAAGTTTGCTTTTATTAGGCTCTAGCATTTAGGATAATTAAACCAGGCTGGCAGGCTTTGCAAGCAAGTGCCTTTATCCACTGAGCCATCAAGCCAACCCCAACATAGTAGGTTCCATATTTATATTCAAAGAACAGGTGCTAAGTTGATTGAGCTTCATGATCATTAATGCTGAGAATATCTAAAGATTGCTCATAAGCATATTTTTTCTCAATTTGGTTTTAGTCAAAGTAAATGGTTAGTAATTATTCAGATCTACGTGGTGGTTGAATTAAAAAAGTTTACATAAAAATCATACTGTATGGGTGCTGGTATTTATTAAAATACTGAATAATTATTTAAATTTCATATGTTAGTCTTTGGAAAGATATTTATTGGATATTTTGCTGATATGGTAATAATATGGGTAGGTATTTGAAATAAAAACTATGGTTATATGGCAACCTTGAATGGGGACCAAGAACCCCATCACTGTGGGGAAGTCCTCACTAACCATAGGTCCTCAGAAAGGCTACACCCCCCCCAAATGCTCACCAACCTAGCCATATTTGTCTTAATTGGCCAATAATAATCTCACTCTCTGCTGGAGACTCTGTTTGTATCTTTCAGAAAGCAACGAGAACCGGGGATAAAGAAACTCCACCAAGGGGGTGGGGGACACCCAAGCAGGAGACAATCCATGTAGAGCCCAAACACAACCTCTAAGGAATTGGGATGACGAGCAAAACATCTATTCCCAAAGCAAGGCAGATAACCTACGGAAGGACAATGGAGAAAGGCACAAAGGGTGCCCAAAAATTGTCCAAAACACAAATTTAGAGACTTTTACAAACCTAATAACTATGGAAAATTTGAATTCCCCCACTATGATTCAGGGAAATTTGTGGAAGAGGGGGCGGAAAGAATGTAAGAGTCATGGGGGGGAGAATAACTAATGGATAAAAGGGAATGCCATCACGGATTCAATGGCTTTATCTAATAACCTATGATACTGTTGTGTTAATATATATATAATTTGAAGCCAATAAAAACGTTTAAGAATGAAAAAAAGAAAAGTATTTTTGAAACATAATTGGGAATATCTTCAAGTATGTGTATTGGTCCCTCTCTAAAATTATTGCCAATGATCTAAATGAGCCTGCACACAGATCCTAGCGTGTGCCTGATGTGTCAAGACGTCAATGCCTAGAGCACTGGACAATTGCAGAAGAATATTCGTGCTTACTGGCAAGTGTGTAAATTTGAAGGTGGAAATACTAATATCAGTTAATAAATGCTGGAAATACCTGAGGGTGAATCTCTGAGGGTCTTAAGATTGTATGTTTTTTTGGGGAATTGTATGTAGTGTTTGCATCCCTGATCAAGGAGGGATTAACATAGTTGTCTATATGGATGATGATGTCCAGGATATTGAGGCTGAACCAGAGATTCTCTTGGGATCAATTCTCAAGTGTGTCAGCTCCTTAACTTATTGATGCTACACCTCCAGTAATTTCCCAGCACATACGGGAGTCTTGGGATTTTGGGGCATTTATAAATTTATTTCACAGGGGGATGAGCTGAAACTGGTCTGTCTGCTGACCCACAGAACAGTACAGCCAGCTACAAGGAAAGACTTGACGTCCGTTCAGTGAGTGCTCTCTGCCTTAGACTGACCACCGGCACTCCTTACCCAGGACGTATCTCAAATATTGTCAGTGTACATTTCCTGGCATACCATTTTTATGGTATTGGGGATTGAACTGAGGGATTTGTGCATGCTGGGCAAGAACTTTGCTACTAAGTTATATCTCACATTAGATGGGATGGCACATTAGAGGGATTGTGTGTACATGCATACTGTGTGTGTGTGTGTGTGTGTGTGTGTGTGTGTGTGATGTCTTCATCTTTTAACCTTTCTTCCTAGAGTAGTTAGAGTTGGAAATCACAAGGTGTTCATTTGTGGACAAAGCAAAGGAAAACACAATTTTTATGATAGAGGGACATTGATCTTCACAAGAAGTTTCCAAAACTGCTTTCCTGACAGGAAGATCTGGAACATAGATGAAATATTACTCTCACAGAATATTTAATTTGTAAAGCAGCAATTAATGAGAGTGAGGCTAATCTTATATTTTGTAATAGATTTTAGGATTTCTTGGTACTTCCAAAAATCTTTGCATTTCTTTAGGACTTGGGGACAGTCTTGTAATAATAATGATAAAAGACAGGTCTGTTCAGACTGGATCTAAAAAGCCTTCTTCAGGACATTGACTTTAAGCCTGGTGCAAAGGTAAAGAGAAATGTGTAGAAAATAAGAGAAAATAAGTCCTACTATTTATTGAAGGAAGTAATTTGATTTCTCAGTTGGAGGAAAGAGAAACCAAAGAAATAGATGAATTTCTTCTTCAAGTCCCTAAGCTTTGGGATTATGACTGACTGATACTTTGGCAGCATCCAGCATTTTATCACCACAAATTTCACTGTGTTTATTTACCAAGTGTGTTAGGAAGAGGATGGAAAAGCTAGAAACGGCAAAGGACATAAGAATCCGCTATGTCTAAATTTTGAAACACAGCTTTAATTTTGAAATATTGGGCATCATGGAAATACTATTCTAGAACCATTTTGGATTAAGGATAAAAGGAAGCAAAAATTTTAATTGGTAATTTTCATATATCTATATAATATGTTTTGATCATAATCCCCTTTTATAAATCTCCCTATAATATCTTTTTTCCACTGACCCCCTTCTTCTTCCCAAGTGGTTGAGCAAAGCTTTTTTAATGATATGATTTCTCAATTTTAACCAGCCTGACTGTTCTTTTTTTTGCCTGGAGTTACTATGGCTGGTTAAAGACAAAAGCAGAAAGGACACAGGGATCAGCCAGCCTAGGCAGAAAATAAAGAAGAAGTGGCACCCTTAAAAGGAGAACAGGCTTTTAACAGGTGAGTTACCAGTAGTATAAACTCTGGCAGAGAGTTCAACTGTATTAAGGAAATACTTTCAGTACACTTAGAGGCAAAATGTTCAGTGGATATGTGCTTGGAAGGGGCTGGAGTGAAGGTAAGGTCAATAGGGTAGAGTTTCTGACTGAGGATCTTGGAATCACATCTGGGAAGCAGACATATAAACACTAAAGTACTTGGCATCAGGAAAGATTGTGTTTCCAGGAAATTTGAGTAAGAAAGAGGAAGGGTCATGGGGTGGAGGCTAGCGAGGAAGGTTCTTATGTCTTTTGGTGGGATGCTCATGTACCCGCTCACTGCCTGAAGAGAAAGGGGTAGAAAAGGAAGAAACTAAAGGTCCTACACAGTGGACAATGGAATGCAATGGAAGAGGTCTGTGGATGAGGATCCAGAAGTGGAGTCTTGAAAGCAGAGGGCTGTCTTTGTAAAATGAGAGACGTTCCTTCTCATAAAGCTGGGAGAAAGAATGGATAAATGTGTGACTAATTTTAAAATTTAGGTAATGGTAAGAATCATTTTTTTTTCTGTTTGAATCTGGTCCTTTTGCACATCTGGTTTGTTTATAGAATTTATCAAAGTTTGCAATTTACTAAGTGAATATCAAAGAGACTAAAGGATATGATAAAACATACTAGTCTTAGTGGGGGAATAAATCAGGAGAGAATAAATTAAAAGCTCATTGTCAAATATATCAGAAAACAATGGAGTGGCTCTCCTCTCCCAGTCAAATGCATGGTCACAAGAGTTCAAGAGAGCTGGGAAGTAAAGCCCATGATCAATTTCAGTGGTCATCATCAATTTGATGATGACTACCTCAGGGGTGATTGTAGCAATGGGAGCTTGAAATGAAATTTAAGCAAAGGCTATTGAAACTGTGATTATGTGATTAATTTTTTAAAAAAAAATTACTTGTAAGGAGAGAGAGAAAAAAGAGGAGAGAGAGATAGAGAGAGAGAGAGGGAGAGAGAGAGAGAGGAGACGAATGGTCATACTAGGGCCTCTAGCTACTGCAAATAAACTCCAGATGCATGTGCCACCTTGTGCATCTGGCTTTACGTGGGTCCTGGAGAACTGAACTCAGGTCTTTAGGTTTTTCTGGCAAGTTCCTTAACCACTAAGCAATCTCTCCATCACTGAAACTGTGATTTTAGGGTTGTAGGCAGTCTATGGCATAAAGTGGTGAGTTCCCAAAGGCACAGATGATATTCCTAAGTCCTTTTCTATCTTAATTTCTATTTTTCTTCTAAAATTTCCAGAATGTGACCCCTGGAGTGGATGGGGAAATTACAGAATATTACCACCATGCTGAGAACTGGAGGGCTTCCTTTACATTCCTTTCCACCTGTTGCCTTGCCATGCTCCAGGTGTTCATTTGATCATTAGTCCTTCATAGTTTCAGCTATAGACTAGACAATCAATCTGCTGGGTCCTGGTGGTACAACAATGAGTAGAAATAATTGTCTTCCCCAGAGAACTTGGAATCTAATGGGGGAGACAGAAATCTAGACATATATTTTAAATCTCTTTTGTGTTGGGGACAGGATATCTGAAAGACAGTGAAGAATTTTCTCAACCTATCTTCTTGGGCCCATTCTCTACCTGTATTCTCCTACCTGTCTGCCATGCTGGGCCTCAATGATACTCCCTTCCAGCCAGCCACACTCCAGCTGGCAGGCATTCCTGGCATGCAGACGGGCCAAGCCTGGGTCGCCCTGATTTTCTGCCTCCTCTACCTCATCTCCATCATAGGCAACTTCAGCATCCTGGCCCTGGTGGTACGAGAGCCTGCCCTGCACCAGCCCATGTACTACTTTCTGTCCATGCTCTCTCTCAATGATCTGGGAGTGTCCCTGTCCACACTTCCCACGGTGCTGGCCACCTTCTGCTTCAACTATCGCCACGTTGGTTTCGATGCCTGCCTGGTCCAGATGTTCTTCATTCACACTTTTTCTTTCATGGAATCGGGCATACTTCTCGCCATGAGCTTTGATCGTTTTGTGGCTATTTGTGATCCGCTGCGCTATGCCACTGTGCTAACCAACAGCCGCATCTTGGCTCTGGGTCTGGGCATCCTTACCAAGAGTTTCACCACCCTCTTCCCCTTCCCCTTTCTGGTGAAGCGACTGCCTTTCTGCAAGGGTAACGTTTTGCATCACTCTTACTGCCTCCATCCAGATCTCATGAAAGTGGCCTGCGGAGACATTCACGTCAACAACATCTATGGGCTCTTTGTGGTTATTTTCACCTACGGCGTGGACTCGTTTTTCATCCTTCTTTCCTATGCGCTCATCTTGAGAGCGGTGTTGGCCATTGCATCCCAGGAGCAGAGGCTCAAGGCGCTCAACACCTGTATATCCCACATCTGTGCGGTTCTGGCCTTTTACGTGCCTATCATTGCTGTCTCCATGATCCATCGCTTCTGGAAAAGTGCCCCAGCTGTTGTTCATGTGATGATGTCCAATGTCTACCTGTTTGTCCCCCCCATGCTGAACCCCATCATTTACAGTGTGAAGACCAAGGAGATCCGCAGAGGAATCCTCAAGGTCTTCCGGAAATCCCAGACCTGAGGAAGGATGAACACCCCGAGAGAGAGCTCCCATGGAGAAAGAACTAAGCCTTGTCTGCCAAAACAATGTGAAAACAAGGAGGTAGAGGCCTAGACTCTTGATAGTTGTGAATTTAGAATCCTCAAGAGAATGCCTAATTTAATAAAATGCTGTACATTGTCATGGAACACCTACTATGTGAAAATCTTGTGCTGGCTGCTAAGAATGCTACAATGTGTTGTCAAATGAACAGATATTCATGTTACGGGAAAGAACAACAGGTATCCCGAAAAAGGTTTGTCATATTCAGGATTAATGGAAGGCTTTCTGGACAAACAGGCTTGAACAAAGCTACTTCTACTATCGCCAAGAAAGAGATGGTAAATTTAAAGACAAAAAATAGATGCCATGGGGAATTGGTATTTTCACATTTGTGGCAATAAGCCCAGGCTCTATTGGGTGGTTAGGAAGTCTGTTGTGAAGGGTAGGAACAGTTACATAGAGTGGTTGCTTCAGTATGGAAGGAAGAAGGGAGGGTTAATGTCTTGGGATATGTAACTACCTATAAGCAAGCTTTTATACAGCAAAGTCGGAGTCTTCACTCTCCAAGTATGGCCCAATAAACAGCAGTGTTGGTATATCTCATGGCTTGTTAGAGAAACGGGATCTCAGGCCCCACCCTCAACATATCCACATTAAAGCTGGATTTAAATGAATCTGGACTCTTCTAACCACCCGGTACTGTGTCTGCTGTGCTGCAAGAGCAAAAAGACAAGGAACCAAGTTTGGAAAAATGTTTCTCGGTGTGGGATTCCCACACCAGCACCATCAGGAATCCCTGGGAATTTATTCAACATGCAAATTCTAAGCACTTTTCTAGGATTTTCAGAATTTCTTTTTTCTAAGAAATCCTGAGGAGTGGGATCTAGCAGTTTTAGTTTTAATAAATAACATATCCTGATACATTTCACCTAAAATATTAGTTCTAGAGTACTTGGGGAAGTTAACATTTAATTTTCTTTGGACAAAGAAATGTCTCCTTGAGAAGGTTGGGGAACATGGTCCTGAGAGCTTGCCTTAGTCAGTGGTGAGTGCCTTTAAAGTGGGGAGAAACAGAGTGCATCCCAGTTAAGCGGGTGGGGTTAAAGTGGAAGGAAAAACAGACACAGCCTCCCAACTCTGTCTGATGATGAAGGTGGAACACGGATCCGGTTTCCAAACAGGCATCCAGCCACCCCACAGCCACCATGTCGTGATATGACTCCCTCTGCTCCTACTCTCCATGCTTGTGATGGGTACAACAGTTTAGATAGGGCTGCCATATAATTACATAAAAACTAAAGAGCCAAGAAAATTATTTTTTTTTGTAGTGAGGTGAGGAATAAGAACATGCTGTCAATGGGAATCCCTGTGTGCAAGTCCCCTGAACAGGACCTCTTCTGAGAAGTCATTGATTTAATCCATGTTATAGAGCATATTTTAAAAGTTATTTTATTTAATTATATGGGAGAGAGAGAGAGAGAGAGAGAAAGAGAGAGAGAGAGAGAGAGAGAGAGAGAGAGAGAGAGAGAGAGAGAGAGAGAGAATGGGTGTGCCAGAGCCTCCAGCCACTGTAAACAAACTCCAGAAGCAGGCACTACCTTGAGCATCTGGCTTTACATGGGTACTGGAGAATTGAACTCAGTCCCTCTGCTTTGCATGCAAAGGCCTTAGCCACCGAGCCATCTCTCCAACCCCTCTATAGAGCATATTTATTTCTTCATTTATGTTGGGATGGAAGAAACTCATGACTTCTTCACAGATAACTTCAATTAAAATAGTTCAATAATAAAAATTGATGATACAAAGTGATGGATTTTATGACTTTTTTGTTCATGCTATGAATTTTGACCACTTGACCCCATTACTGTCTCTTATACCCCTATTCCCTCCCTATGGTATCCTTTCTTTAACAAATAATCCCTATTTTACATTCACATCATATATATGTGTGTATACATGTTTGATATGCATGTATATATGACAGGAAATGTAGTATCTGCGATTTTAGTAATTTTTTAGTAGTCATGTAAAATAATGGGGGCTGGAGAGATGCCTCGGTGGTTAAAATCACTTGCTTCCAAAGCCTAGCTGCCCAAGCTTGATTCCCCAGAACCCATATAAAGCCAGATGTAGACAGAGGGTGCATGTGTCCGGAGTTTATCTGTGGTGGCTGGAGGTCCTGGCATGGCCATACACTCACTCGCTTTATTTAATCAAGAAATAAGTAAACATTTAAAATCATGGGCTTCTTTTCATCATTTTATACATGTATATTATATCATTCTGCTTTGCTCATATTTGACCCCTCATAACCCTTCCTTGTACCCTCTCCCCTTATGCTGTTCCCCTTCCTTCTTTCAACAGTTCCCTTCTGCTTTTATGTCGGACATAAAATTACCATATATATATGCACATACAGGTGTATAGATTAGGTTATGCATTTAAGATATGAGAGGAAATGTAAAATTTGCCTTTTTCCTCTCATTGTCCTTTCATTTCCCTCCCCTATCTGTAGACCCCTTCTTCTCCCCACACAGTTTCCTTACTATCTTCATGTGATGTATCTATACAGTCCATGTATATTTCAATCTATATTATGTAGATGAGAAATAACATGTATATTTAACTTTCCGTGTCTGGCTTACTTTTCTTACTAAGAAGATTCCATTCATTTTTTTCTTCAAATGACTTAATTTTATTTTTATTTACAGCTAAATAAAAGTCCACAGTGTATATGCACACCATATTTTTTTTAATCCTTTCACCTGTTGATAGACATATGGGATGGTTCTGTATCTTGGTTGTTTAAAATAGTGCTACAGTAAACATGGATATGCATGTATCATCACAAGGTGATTTTTTATTGCTGACAAGAAACATTTTATTTTGAGATTTGTGTAGATGTTGTCTAAAGTATTATCACTACTAGAATGAAGAAGTATTTAGGATTTCTCTTGATCTATCACCTGTTTAATGGGGTTCAAAGTCTCTTTCAGGATAGATATTTTGAGGCATTGAAGATACTGAATATTGTAAAAAGTCCTTTCAAAGGTCAAAAGAGAGATAGCACACTGGTCATGGCTAGTGCCACTGTGCTCCATGTCTTTGAAATTCTTGCCTCTCCTCGCCAGAAACTCCATATTTCTTCATGATTATGTCACCCTACTTAGAAGTTGTTGTCTAAATTCTTCTGGATTCTACATCCTGGATTCCACTCATATTTATGAGAGAGAGAGGGAGAGAGAGAGAGAGAGAGAGAGAGAGAGAGAGAGAGAGAGAGAGAGAGAACAAGAAAACAAGAGAGTGGACACACAAGGGCTTCCTGACACTGCAAATGAACTTCCAGGTGCATGCCCCACTTTGTGCATCTGCTTTAACATGGGTACTGGGGAATTGGAACCTGGGCCATCCAGATTTGTAAGCAAATGCATTTAATCACTGAGCCTTCTCCTCAGCCCCTAATTCATCATTTCTGATCAATGAATACTATGGCAACAATGGAAAGCAGAAGGAGTTCATTTCACTCTGATACTTCAGAGCTCCACAAGGTGGGAACTTTTCTTTGTCAATCTCTATTTGTCTCCCTAATCTTTCCCAGTATTTGACAGAAAATGGGGAGAAACATCTCTGCTATCCTTTCCAACAGAGCTTCACTCTATTTGAAACAAAAAATGAAAAAGAGGTAAAATGAAATATTTACTTGGAAGAACAGATACTACAAAGAAGAACCTACTTGGGGGGGGGCTGAAGCTGGGGCTTGCATCCATGCTTATGATGGGAATAGTATATATGTTTTATTCTACTAAAATATTATCTCATTATTTCTCATCTGTGTATCTGTCCCCTGTAGATGGTAGCCTACTCTGTGATAATCAGGTGACTCCTAATGTGAAGAATGTTAAGTTCATAAATTTATGAAGTTATCTGGTACCACAGGTAGAATTTAGGTTTATGAGATTTTGAACTCCATGTTCCTTCAGTGCCTTGATATATCTGTGCTGAAAGAGACCCTGCACTAGCGACATTGGTGAAGCACTGAGCAGAAGGCGAAGGGAGAAGTTGACTATGAGACAGTATGGGTAGGTGGACCTAGATAGCCCAGGTTTTATCCTCATAAAATCTCATAAAATTGTGAGATTATACTGGCTGTACTGGGGCTTCAAGCTCAGTATGCTCATGTCTAAGCTCTGAAATTTACACACTTGGCCCTAAACTGTATTCAAGGATCAGGAGCCTGGATTCCAGGCACACACTTCTAATTTTGGACAATTATGTGTAATGAGGGGATGATTGGTAGGGAGCCCAGAAAAACTTTTCTCCATTTACTTGGTCACATGGAAGCAGTTAACATTCTATTATCTCTAGATAGGGAGGAAGTATTTTTCCAGGGAAAGTGGACTTTCTGTTCCTAAGTGAGATCTAACCCCTGTGCGTCTCCCATCACAACACAGCTTCCCACTCAGGCATAATGGGATCCCAAAGGCCCTGGTCCCTGGGAGCTTTGCTCAGATACAAAGCATCCACCTCCTTATTGGTTAGTGACTGCCTGGAGTGGCTGTAGGACCCTTGTGAACCCTGACTATCAGCCGATCCAAGTGTTACTTCATAAAGCTCAGGCGAGGTTAAACCTGTCTGCTTTCTAGGTACAAGAAGTATGTTTTCAAATACAATTTTGTTTGGGCTTCTCAGGATCTCATATCATGTTTCTATAAGTTTGACTGAGTTTTGTTAATCTTTGTGTTTAAATACATGCTATAATTTAGCCCATGATAGAGAGGTTTATGACAAAAAGGCCCAAACTCATTTTTTTTTATGTGCAGCTTCTAAGTTTTGAAAAGACTTGGAGGCTGCTGTAGTAGTGACAATAGGGGGTGGTCGTGTGACAGGGGCTGAGAACTGGCCTCCGCTATGCTGCACACAGATCCACAGCCTCACTGGTCTGCCGCAGAACGGGAGAAACCTTGATTCCATGGAGGTTCAGGCCTGAGGTCTGGAAAATAGTCAAAAGGCCTTTAATACCAGTTCAGCCAATGCAGGCATCCTTCCTCCCGCACTCCCAATTAAGTTTATGCTATCTTTGAGATTGGACGAGATGGTGATTTCAAAGTGGATTGAGAATAGCAACCATTGAGAGCAATTAAGCTGCAGGTGGGTGACAGCTTGATGAGAATGTCGTGGAGGAGATAATGCTTGCCTGATTGGACTCTGGTCTGACTGGACCTCCAGAGATGTACAACACGAGGTCTTCACCTAGGCTACATCTGTGGGTGCAACCTTGGACCATCTTAAGCACATCTTAGTTTTTGTTTTTAAAGCTTGAGGATGGTGAATTGTGAGTCTGGGAGATGAAGAAACGCAGTGAAGTAGGAAGTTGCCATCACAATTAGGTGGGACTGTTTCCTGAAAGAAAGGGAGTGTGGAGACTTGGAGAGTGCTTGCTATTTTCTGTTTTTTTTAAATTAGTTTGGCTTTCCCCCCATGTTAATTGTCAATGATTAGATACATTGTCTGGACAAGTCTTGTGATGGTACCCCCATTTCCTTCCTCCCTGTCCCCAAATCTCTGGGAGCCCTCCTCAGTTGTCTTGCTGGACCAGACCATGGGGTAGGGAGTTATGGATTATACGAGAAAAAAATCTTAAAGTAATTAGAGTGTGAAAAGAATGACTATGGGAAGTTCTCAACATGACATTCTTGTCAGTGGACTTAAAGAATTAATAACCAGATTCCAAATGCACAGGCTCTAATTTAATTTTCATCTTAGGAGATGATTTTAATGTGTAAGCCAGGGTGAGAACCACTGATGTAAGATAGAACCAAGATATATTTACGCACAAGATGGCACACAAAGAAGACTATTTCACGTGCCAGAGTATCTGCTATTTCTGAGGGAAACACCAAGTTAGCCCAGGGCTTCAGCGGAGCTGTGAAGGCAGGTCGAATGGGATGGAATGCAGGCTCTTGGGTCGCTCTCCTCCTGTGTCCATGGTCAGATCTCTCTGCATTTCCTTGGCTGTGAATTCCCCTTACTGTTCATCTGTCCAACAGAGCATTGCCATTAATTCTTTGGATTCGGAGACAATTTCATATTAGCAATGTATAACCACAGAATAAAAGAACTCATACAGAATTCATAATACATACATTTGCTATGCTGAGTTAATGACTAAACTCATAACTGAACTGAACTTTTAGACCAGCGATGTCTGTGTCTTCCCACTTACTGCTTTTCTTTCAGTTTATTTTACAAGTTTGGTTTATTATGCTATTGCATTCACTTCATTAAGCTACATTGCATCGTTGTAACTGTGTATTATTTTCAATCCCTGGTTGATTGCAGGGCTACTGATGATATCCTTTACTCTGGATTTTTGCTCCATCCATGAATTCTGGGCCAAATTTTCTCATTTTGAAGCTCTGTATCTTGGATAGCTCTTTTGAACTTATTTTTACATTCAGGGGTCACGTATATGTTGGCATCTTATCCCATAGCATCAGTTTCCTAAGTTTTCTATTTTCATATTTATTTATTTATTTATTTTTTAAATTTAATATTTATTGTCCATAATGAGTTACATTATTTAGTGGGCAAACCATGCGTTGTTATCCCGACTTCCCCAATTCCCCCCCTCCCCATCCCTGATCAGTTGTATATCCTCCTTCGTGGGCTGTCTGTATTAGTCCTTGTGGCAAGGGATCCTGTATATCTTAGTACTCATCCCGGTCTTCCTGG
>PVHP010000527.1:0-124727 GCA_004024765.1 Zapus hudsonius
GGGTTAGATGGGCCCCAGCTCTCTCGCTGCATCCTGAAAAATACAAACACAATCTCCATCGGAGAGTGAGATCAGTGTAGGTTAACAAATATACACAATTCTGGATTACCTAGATTCTATTTTTAGTAGTCTCCCAGTCACTCGCTCCCATAGTGCATCTTGTTTTGGGAGCCCAAAAGTACAGGATCTGGTGCCTATCACCCTGAATCCTTGAGCTTAATTTTTTTAAATGGATTTGCTCTTTTTTATTCTGTTAAAATTTTACAGACATAATTTTGTATATTTTTAAGCCAAAATATTTTTATTTTCTAATCCCTCTGTTATAAAACTTAATTGTGCCTTAGCTCTCTTGAAGAGTTCTGCTACATAAACTCAGATTTTTTTTTCTAAAAATGGTACATAAAAGAAAAATACAAATTGATTTCTCATTGTTTTATTAGTATTATAAGAAGTGAAAACTATTGAAATAGGGTTGTTTGAATTTTCTTCCACAGTTTAATACAACATGTTTTCCCCCTAAGGAGAAATTAAGTGCTGAGTGAAATAAAAAGAAAGCAATTTAATTTGATATTTTCAAGTATACTACTTTAAATTCTATCTTAATATCAGATTGGCTCATGAGAAAACAATTCACTTAAGCTTGATTACTTTGTTACTCATAATAATACCCTCAGAGAATTGTGTTGCTCAGTTACTCAGATGTTGGGGGTTATGTGTTGGGGAGAGGCTTTGCATACATGTAGAGAGGTTAAAAGAAAGCCTCAGGGTGTTGGTCCTTGTCTTCCACCTCATTCAAGTCAGGGTCCCTCTTGTTTGTTGTTACAGATGCCAGACTAGCTGGCCTGCAAGCTTTGAGATTCTCCTGACTCCACCTCCTATTGCTGTAGATATGCTGTATCTGGCTTTATGTGGGTTTTGGGGATTTGATCTTCAGTTATCAGGCTTGTACAGCAAGCACTTTAATCACTGGGATATCTCCCTAACCCTTCAGCTCAAAAAAATAAAAATAAAAAAAATAAGGAACCCTATAATACCCCATGATGAATTTCCTTAGAATTTAGTACCAATAAACAGATTTTTTCTTGAAGATCAGTAATGCTTTTACACAGTAACTCTGCCTTGGCTTAACAGAGATCTCAGTGCTAATGTTAGTACTTATTATGTAGTATCAAATGGTATTAATGATCTAATGAGTTTGTCTTTTTCTCTGATTTTATTCTCCTGTGTATGTATGTCATTATTAAATTAAATTGACTTGTATCTTTTTGAGTTTAATTTGGATATGATTTGATTTTATTTCTGTGTGTAGAAATTATTAGAGTTGGTGACAATAAGAAGATTCATCAGATTGAACTCATCCCAAGTGACCAGCTTGTTGCTGTGATCTCAGGAAGAAATCGTCATGTACGACTTTTTCCTATGTCAACTTTAGACGGACGAGAGACAGATTTTTACAAGCTGGCAGAAACTAAAGGGTGTCAGACCATAACTTCTGGGAAAGTGCGCCATGGAGCTCTGACCTGCTTGTGTGTGGCTATGAAAAGACAGGTCCTCTGTTATGAACTGTTTCAGAGCAAGACCCGTCACCGGAAATTTAAGGAAATTCAAGTCCCATATAATGTCCAGTGGATGGCCATCTTCAGTGAACAACTTTGTGTGGGATTCCAGTCAGGATTTCTCAGATACCCGTTGAATGGTGAAGGAAGTCCATGCAATATGCTCCATTCAAATGACCACACGCTATCATTCATTACACATCAACCAATGGATGCTCTGTGTGCAGTGGAGATCTCCAGTAAAGAATACCTGCTGTGTTTTAACAGCATTGGGATATACACTGACTGCCAAGGCCGCAGGTCTAGACAACAGGAATTGATGTGGCCAGCAAACCCTTCCTCTTGTTGTAAGAGCTCTTTCTTATAGCTGTCTGTGTGTTTCTGCTTCCTCTAACTGTAATCGTTAATAACTTAGTTTTAAATCATTCTTAATGTTTTTCCTAAGTATTAATTATATTTCTTATGTTAAGAAAGCTTATGGTGTAAGACTGAGGCAGACAGGGTCAACATTGATAAGCACATAATTAAAGCTAACCTTTCTGTGGAAGATTTTACTGAAATGGATTTTTTTATCACATTAGTTATTGTGTTTCAAAATAAGCCTAAATTGTTCTCTTCATTGTCACCTAAAATACAATGCTCTTTTTTATCATAAGACTTATTTTAGAAGAGTAATTACTAAGTAAATTGTATCATTAATTATCTAAAGCATAATACAGCATCTATAAGAAATGTTACTCTGTTTTATATTTTTATAGATATTTAGACTTAGAATGTTTATTGTATTCTTTCAAGAAATTCTGAGCTATTAATAATTTATTAAATGAATTATTAATAATAATTTAGTCATTATCAAATACATATTATTTCACTATGTGAAATACAGTATGAGTGAAATAAATGCAGTCTACCCTCACTGAGCACAGTTGGAAAGATTCATGATGAAACAAGTGGTTGACTAGATAGAATGTTGTATTACAGAGATGTGCAGTAGAAATGCCCAGTCCAAATTACTTTTTTTGTAATATAAAGTTCTTGAGCCTATTTAAATACTAAAAGGAAAGAGCCACTAGGGAGCCAGCAATAAAAGGTTGATTATCTGGGAAATATAGAAAATAGAAAAGTGGGGAATGGAGAGATGGCTCAAAGGTTAAGACACTTGTCTGCAGAGCCTGATGATCAGGGTTCAATTCCCAGTACCCATGTAAAGCCAGATGCACAGAGTGGCACATGCATCTGGAGTAAAAGAAAATAGAAAGCCCTCAAAAGAGGATGAAATTCAGAGCTCATAGGAAAGAATTCCTGGACAGGAAGAGGGAAGCACAGTGGGAAAGGAGGGATGAGGGATGAGAATGGGTCCAACTCAGTGGGAGAAAGTATATGAAGACAGTAAATGCTTATTCCAGAAAAAAATAATACTTTTAGTACCCACTCCCATTTAGCTATTTTTAACATTTCTTCAGAAATTTATAGCCTTTTCTGGCATAATATGTAAAATGAATGCTGTTTTGAAGCTGAGTCCGATAATTCAGAGTATTCTAATGTGGAGTAAGTCGGATTCTAGCTGTGCCAGTGATTGGATTAGGAGCTTTGGTTTAGGAAGATCACTTAGTTTCTCTCTGCTTGTGTTGGCATTAATTTAATACTCATTCTTTCCACAAGCATATTACTCTCGTCAAGTAACTGTCCTAAGGTACTTTATCATATCTTTACCATACATATGCTTTGTCCTAATGGGACTAAACACCTAAATAAAGACTTCTATACATTGTATATTTGTTTCACTGTCAATAACTATTTTAAGAGTCCACTACTTTAAATTGAAATGAAATCACTTTACTGAGCAAGGTACATTAACTGCTACTATATTATTTAGGGCTCAATATCTGAGCCATGGTGTGTCAGTTCTTCTTTTATAAATTTATGTTCTGTTTACTTCAAAAATGTTTCATGTGGCTCTTTCAACAATAGGATTTTATTGAGATTCCATCCTATATTTACTTAGGATAGACCTCCCCAACTGGTTCAGGCTTAATAGCTCACAATAATCAAATAATCATCAAGCTATTCCCTTCTTTCTTTCAGGTTACAATGCGCCTTATCTCTCAGTTTACAGTGAAAATGCAGTTGATATCTTTGATGTAAACTCCATGGAATGGATTCAGACTCTTCCTCTCAAAAAGGTAACTTAACATTAAAATAAGCTAAGCTGGTTAATTCTAATTTTCATTGTATATATTAATTGTAAATGGTACTATATTACATAACAACATTCCATGTAAGTATATATTGTACATTGAGCATGTTACCCCCCTATACTTTACTCCCTTTCTCTTTTTTTCCCCTCCTCAGTCTCCTTTGTTCCCCAAGACAGTTTCGCTTCTGCTTCATGTCATATGTATATACATGATTTTATGTGTCTGTATAAAATCTAGGCACCACATATGAGAGAAACCATTTGTCTTTCTGAGACTGCCTTAATTCTAAACTGGTTAATTTTCTGATTGGCAACTCAACACCATACTATATTTATTGTATTTAATTTCTCTCTGAATATAAAATTTGATTGCTATCATGATGCACAGCTAGAATCTATCCTACAACCTAAAGGTCAGTGTTATCTTCTACTTTGGGGGAGTGTATTATTATTGTTCTTTGTAATTACTTTTCATATAATGATAAGCAGTCCTTTGGGACCAGTTTTCATTAGGAAAGTGACATGTTTAGAATCAAAACTGTGCTTAGGTGTCTCATGATTTAAGAGTAGAGATATCATATATGCCTAACTAAAACAATATTTTCTGTTAATATTTTTGTTTCCATAACATGAAAGTTTTTATAAGTATAGAATTGCTGTTCTGCACAAATGAAGCTTCATATAGCTATTCCTGGCATATGGAGTATGTGTATCATTGGTTGAGAGTCCATTTACAAGAGGTGAAACAAAGTAGCCAAGATACTTCAAAATGTGCCCCAGTTTTAAGCCATGTCAGTAGTGAAAAAAGCTCTCATAAATATTTTCACATTATATGAAACAACTAAAATATGGTCCTCAACTTTGCAAGTATAAGCTAGCTATGATCAGTTTATTTTTTATTCATGTAATCTCTGAAATATATATATGAAAAGACATATGGCTTCTTTAAAATTTTATTTATTTATTTATTTATTTATTTATTTATTTATTTATTTATTTGAGAGAGAAAGAAGCATACAAGACAGAAAGTGAGTATGGGTGCTCCAGAGCCTTCTCACAGCAATCAAACACAACACATGCACCACTTTGTGCATCTGGATTTTCTGGGGGAATTGAACCTGGACCAGCAAGCTTTGCTTTGCAAGCAAGTACCTTTAACAACTGAGCCATCTTTCCAGCCCCGACATATGGCTTTTATAAAGCATAATAATAAAGAGATCACTTGTGAACTCCACTTAAGACCACTACATTTGCGTGTCTACCACTCTTCCTCACCTCTCCCCACAGAAAACCGCTGCCCAGAGTGTTGTGCTTATCATCCCATTGCTCGCTTTCCTATGTAGGGATTGTAAATTTAACTATTCCTAAACAGTATATTATTTTATTTTGGCTGGTTTTGAAAACTATTAAAACATTGCAACATAGTATCACTTTCTGCCTTGCCATCTTTGCTCATGTGTTTTGTTGCTATGTGTACTATGTTCATTGATTTTTTTTCATTAATATAAAACAAGCTATTTGATATATACACTAATATTTATTCATTCTCTGATTGGCAGACATCTGAATTACTTTCTAAGCTTTTTGCTTAATTAACATTTCTGCATGTATAAGTGTGGAGGAGTTTCTTACTATCATAAGAATTGCTGGGACATGGGAAATTCAATTGTTGAGCTCTATGAAAGAATTGTCTTATTATCTTCCAAAATATTAATACCAAATAACACTACCGCCAACAACATATAAGAGCCTGTCCTAACCCACAATCTCTCTGACACATTTTTTTATTGTTCATAATGAGTTACATTATTTAATGGGCAAACAATGAGTTGTTAACCCCAGTTCCCCAACACCCCTTTTCCCGATCCCCAATCGGTTGGGAATCCTCCTCCATGGGCAGTCTGGATCAGTCCTTGGGGCAGGGGACCATGGATAGCCTAGTAGTCAACCCGGTTCTCCTGGCCCTAGTATGTTGTTACTAAAGGGGGCCATACCTCTGGATATTCTCCCCCACCATGGCTCTCACAATCTTTCTGCCCCCTCTTCCACTCAGTTCCCTGAGTCGGGGTGGGTGAGTATTAAGGCTGCTTTATTGTTGAGAACTTAGGGATCTTTGTGTGGAAAATCATTGGTGTCTGTCTCACTGGCTTATCCTGTGTTGACTGAATGGCTGTGGCTATGGGTCCCTTGTTCATCCCATCATTCTCTGCGAGGTTCCATATGGATCCTCCACGGTAGGTCTGGGGTGGCTCATTTCTTGCCAGGATCTCAGCTATGGGCTTGCGGTCGTTGGTAGGGTTAGATGGGCCACAGCTCTCCCACTGCATTCTGAAAGATACAAACACAATCTCCATCGGAGAGTGAGATCAGTATAGGTTAACTGAGATACACATTTCTGGAATACCTAGATTCTATTTTTAATAGCCTCTCCATCAATCACTCGCTTCCTGCATCTCTCCTTGGGGGCCCAAGAGTCTGGCTTCCAGTGCACATCGCCCTGAGACCCTAGTTCCAGTTAAGGGCTCCCCGTCACAGAATGGAATATTTGAACGAATTTAAAAGCTCTTGATTGCCTCCCCCAGTCTTAGGCTCCTCCATTGCACAAGTGCTCCTTTCTTGGTTCGCTATTCTTTCCTAGTCACCCTACTCAGGGCAGCAGACTGTGTTTCATGCCAGTGGTCTCTGTTTGCTCCAGCTGTCATTGACCAGCTTCCCCTGGCAGCTTATGCAGTGCCTTCCAGCACTACACTAACTATCATCTGAGGGCTGATTACCATTCCAGATCTCGAAGGGTCTCTCGATGTTGATCAATGGCATTCTGTGGTTTCTTCAGCAACAGGGTTTTGCCTCAGGCCTGGGGAGGGCACTCAAGAGCTTTGACAGAATTCTGTCTTGTTTTTGGAACTTCATGGGTCACTTTGGTCAATAGCTCAGTGAGGGAAGGAACCGGTGACTGGGACCAGGGGTTGTCAGACTGATCAATTATTCAAAGGCTTAGACTCTCTCCCCTACTACTCATGGCCCCTCTTGCCAGACGACACCCACTACTTGCTCAATAGGTTACAGTATGCTTGTGAGGATTTCATGATTTTGAACCCATTTTGGTTTAGCCTCATGCTTAAGCCATTCCCCTCCCTCATCCCTTACCCCTTATTCATAACCTCTCACTTCTTTCTACTAGTCTGCATAGAGTTTACAGTTAGCCTGGTTAAGGACCGGATATGAGAGAGAATATGCGGCATTTGGCTTTCTGTTCTTTTGAGAGATTGCTTAGTAGGATCTGCTCCAAATCAGACCATTTTTCCCCTAAATTTCGATATGTTCTTTTTCCTTTCAGCTGAATAGAATTCCATGGTGTAAATATACCAGAGTTTTGTTATCCATTCCTCCATGGAAGAGCATTTTGGTTGATTCCAATTCTTGGCTGTTATGAATTGAGCTGCTATAAACATAGTTGCACAAATGTTTCTATCTTGAGATGTGACATCTTGTGGGTAGATGCCTAATAGAGGGATAGCTTGGTCTATTGGTAGCTCTATGTCCATTCTGTTGAGGAGTCTCCATAGTGCTTTCCAGAGCAGTTGAACAATCTTGCAATCCCACCAGCAGTGAATGAGGGTTCTTTTTCCCCCACATCCTAGCCAGCAATTATTGTTGTTGGTTTTCTTTATTATTGCCATTCTGACTGGAGTAAGGTGGAATCTCATTGTGGGTTTTATTTGCATTTCCCTGATGCTTAAGGATGCTGAGCACTTTCTCAGGTGTGTAAAGGCCATATGTGTTTCTTCCTCTGTGAATTCTCTGTTGAGATTAGTGCCCCATTTTGTGAGGGGGAACTTTGAGTTTTTGTTATTAATTAATTAAAAAAACTCACTGGCACATACTATTTTGTAAATGGTGAAAAAAAGTGTGACTCATTGAAATATCTGTTTACTTGTCCCAGTTAACTATATGTTTGGAAATCTCTTGTATATTTTTCGCCAATTATATTTCCTCGTACATGGAAGGCCTATCATGCTGTTTGCTTTTTTTTTTAATTTGTCACCTTTTTCCTATTTGTTTGATGGACTTCTTTAATCATGGGTTAGTAACACATGAAGTAAATCTTTCCTTTGTTGGTGACATCTGTTTATGTGCATGGTATATATTCTTGTAGGTAAATCATTAATTTTACTGTAGTTAGATGCATCTTTTCTGGTGTTGAAGTTTGTTTTCTTTCTCTTCTTTAGGAAACTTTACTACCTCAAGATCATAGTTACAACTTTTGTTTTCTTCCAAATTGACTGCATTTCTAAGATTCACACATGTTGCTATGTATACTATTTTGTACAGAAAAAAACTTGCCTGTTATATATCTATAATCCATTTGGAATTGAGTTTTGCTGTATCATGTGAAGTGGGCATGTGGTCTTACTGGTTTCATATAAGCAGCTCCTCTGTTGCCATTTGTTGATGGTCCTTTCTCCAGTCAGCAGTACTTCATTCCAGATATGGACATTTGTATTTGAGTCTAAGAATTCATAAAACAAGTTGCTATTTTCTTACATTATCTAGTCTCTAATGGCTTTTAAAAGGTCAAATTTAGTCTTTACATTATATTTCCACTTATTTTCAAGTATTTTTATTTATCTGCAAGCAGAGAGGGACAGAGAGTCAGAGAGGCCCCAGCCGCTGCAAACAAACTCCAGACACATTTGCCCTTTTTGTGTATCTGGCTTTACTTGGGTACCAGAGAATCAAACTGGGGTCATTAGGTTTTGCAGGCAAGCACCTCAACTGCTGTGTCATCTCTCCAGCCCTCCTTAATTTTTTATTTGTCCAGGATATTCTTTATTCATTTAAGCTGTTACCATGATAAGTTTATTTGAATTAGATTATATTTTATCTTCCTAGTCAGAATTATTAACTTGTTGAGTTTTTTTGATAGAACTATTTTCTAGCATAGATAAATGAAAGTTCTTAGTAGTGTATCTTTACTAATAGATCAGAATTTATATGATTTAATGTTTAAGGTTTTGTTGAAATGCTAATTTCTTTTTGTTATTTTAGGTTCGACCTTTAAACACTGAAGGATCATTAAATCTTTTGGGGTTGGAGACCATTAGGTTAATATATTTCAAAAATAAGATGGCAGGTAAGAAAATAACTTTAATGTTACTTTCAATGGAAAAACAATTTCAACCCTAGACCACATGAGTATCAACTGCCAGAGTCCACATTTAAATTCCGGCATATCTTATTCTACATCTGTGATCTTGGCCATTTTCAAATTCTGTTACTATAATTGTATAAGGTTTTTAACATTCAAAACCACTGAAACCACCATCTGCAGGGAGAAAAAAAGATGCATTAGGACATAGGAAGAGAAGTGACTGGTCAATGTGAAAGGACACCAGACAGCTGCAGTTTTCTTCTAGTAAAACTCAACTTATCACTTATGTTTATAATTTAAAGTGAAAATGCATTTCATAAACTGTGCCTAATTCAGCATATTATCTTT
The DNA here is from genome assembly GCA_004024765.1 of Zapus hudsonius. NCBI lineage: Eukaryota > Metazoa > Chordata > Mammalia > Rodentia > Dipodidae > Zapus > Zapus hudsonius. Next base: position 9,254 of record PVHP010000527.1, read on the forward strand.
TTATATATTCTATTAAAATATTGTTTATTTTCTTATTATTATATAACTTTAAAAAATCACTATTGTGGCTGGGGAGATGGCTTAGTGGATAAAGAGCTTGCTGCACAAGCATGGGGACCAGTTTGAGTCACCAGCACTCATGTAAATGTTGATGAGAATGGTGGTCTACTTGTCATCCCAGCACTCAGGAGGCAGAGACAGAATCCCCAGGGCAAGCTACCACAAGTCAAGTTGAATCAGTGAGCTCTGGGTGGTAGACCCTGCCTCAGTAAATAAAATGGAGAACAATCGAAGAAGACACCCTATTTCAACCTCTGGCTTCTATATGCACTCATGCATATGTGTGTCTACACTCCTACCAACAAACATGTATACCACACACCCCACCACAATTGTACAGTTGATCATAATATGCAGATTAATGGATGAAAACCATTTTAGCAATTTAAACTGTATCGTTATTTTTTTTAACAGAAGGGGACGAACTCGTAGTTCCTGAAACATCGGATAATAGCCGGAAACAAATGGTTAGAAATATCAACAATAAGCGACGGTACTCCTTCAGGGTTCCCGAGGAGGAAAGGATGCAGCAGAGGAGGTCAGTGTTTAATTTGCACTCATCATCCATCCATGCTTCCAGCATCCAAAGGATGGACTGCTGGTAATAATTTGCAAGAAAAACTTGATGCTTGAAGATATGTCACTCATCAGTGGTATCAAAAACTGGATGCCTGGGATATGGCTTAATGACAGAGTGCTTGCCTAACATGTTGGTTTCACCTCCAACACTGAGGCATAAAAACAAAACCCTATGTGAATAAGTAGAACCCCTCTTTGGCCTTTAAATTCTTTCAGAGTGGAGAGAACACTGACAAATTTCTGTGTCTTGATTCACATGTATGTGTCATGGGATAGCTATGATTTTTGGAATGTATAACTTTACAATATAAATATAAATTACCTGTGTGTACAGTAAATTTGTGTATGTTTAAGAAATTTAGAAGCTGGGTATAGTGGCTCACTCCTGCATTCCCAGCACTCATGAGGCTTAGGTATTAGGTTTGCCATAAGCTCAGCCACGTGCTAGAAGTGAGTTCCAGATCAGCCTGGGTTAGAGTGAGACCCTGCCTCAAAAACAATAAAAATAAATAAAAACCCCCAAACCAAAAAAAAAAAAAAAAAAAAAGAAAATTCAGATTAACTATTTATTTTCTTCATAAGCAAACAAAAACATGTTTTTCTTTTTCTTTTTTGTAGTTCTAGGTACATTTTTAAACATTTCTAAAATGTCAGTTATAAAAGTAAAGCATAAGTTTTCAGAAGTATCTGTAAAATAGAGCAGAAGTTCTTTGATATCAAATATTAAAAGAATCCTTTTGGGACAAGAATGTAGTTCAGTGGTAGAGCGTTTGCCCTATATGTGTGAGGTCCTGGGTTTGATCTTTAGCACTGAACAAACTAAATAAACAGATAAAAGAATGTTTCTTTTCCCCATCTAAAATTATAATATCTTAGTTATAATAGAAAAACCATTCTAAGGAATTGAATTATGAGTTGATATTGTTATTCTATCTTTAATTTGACTTTAACTTTAATGTCTATTTTTTAAAACAAAGTATAGTTAATTTTTTGTCTTAAGTTACATAGAGATTAAATGTGGAAAAACTGTCTAAAGAGGTATTCTGCCTTTCAGGGAGATGCTACGAGATCCAGAAATGAGAAATAAATTAATTTCTAACCCAACTAATTTTAACCACATAGCACACATGGGTCCTGGAGATGGAATACAGATCCTCAAAGACTTGCCCATGGTAAGAGGAGTAAAGAGTGATGTGCACCTGAGGGGAGTGAAGAATAGATGGGGGATGCATGGAGCATATGTAGATTTTACAGGAAATGTTTCAGTATGTCATAGCTAAGATGCATGATGACATTCCTCATGAGAAAACATAAAATTTAAATATCTGTCAAAAACCAAACCAAGTTCTTAATTAGTTCCATGCTCTAGAAATCTGTTCCATATTTAAATTTAGTATTGTTGGTAAAAGAAACTGCCATATTTGAAAAGGTTCTGTGACAAGTCCAGGACTTGGCTACCAACACTAAGATTTCCCATATGCAGTGCAGATACTTGGTCATTTATAGTCATATCTCTCAGCTAACTATGAAATTAAATTTTGACCCTTCACCCAATGCTTACCTAAAAAAAGGAGTATGACACCGGAAGATTATTGTGTTTTAACAATATGAAGATGGGATCCACATACCCGTTCTGTTAGCAAGCTGTTGGAGCTCTGCTTGCTGTCAACCTTTGAGTGCCATGCTCTGGGCACACTAGCCAACAGTCAAGAGATGACAGCTAGCTGTTAACAGAATTCTAAGTATGGAAACTGGGGAGATGATTGTGAATCTAAGTCTCTTTCTAAGGAAATAGTCTTAATCACATTACCAAAACCATCATAATAGAAGAAATGACAGAGAAAATAATTAATACAAGTTGATGTACTATCAAGATTTTTAATGTAAAAGTTAACTTAGACATTTTGGCTTATTTCATGGGAAAAAATAAGTCCTTTTAGTTTGAGTACTTTATTGTAAATATCTGTTACCTGTCCATGCTTTTTCTTTATCTTTAAAACATTATTATAATTATTATTATATGGTCATAATAACATGCCTTCCTCTATGGAATTCTATGGAATCTTCACAATAGTCACCCTCTTAGAATAGAGATTTTCTTTAGCTCTGCTGATTACACTCCAAAGTACACAAAAATTAGATCACAGCTAATTTTTATTTAGTGAAGCCAAATAAAATTTAAAGTCAAGCACATTAAATATTAAAAACATTCTGCTTGTGTATCATATTTAAAACAATACTATTGTTCAACTTTTACCTGGAGAGTGAGAGCTCAGATTTCTCTCCATTCTTTCCCATTCCAACACCCTCCTAAGTCCTCCAACTTCCTCTCCTTTGATCGCAGCAGTAAAGGAGCACCATCACATCATCCAGAGCCTCTTACTGTCCTTTTTGTCTTGTTTGTGTCAGGCACAAAATATCTTAATAGAACTTTTTAAATTATGACAGCTGAAATGTGACTCTATTAATAGCTTGTATTTGAAAGATAAAGTGATATGTATTAACTAAACTTGTGGAAATCTAAATAGTTTTTTTAATAAATGATGTATAGTTGGCACTATGCAAGGATAGAGAGATACTAATTTCAGACACATACATATATTACAGAACAGCACACCATGTCATATTTTCTAACTATATAAGAGGAAGTACAGGAAATTTTTGTAGAAATTCTGTAATATCCCCATATTGCAATATTTTCCTTAAAATGGAATAGTGCTATATTTAATAGAATGTTAATCTCCTTGTGGCTCTTCTGCCATTAGATTCCATTTGCTAGTATTCCAAAGGTGTTCCCAACCTTCATACACAATGAGACATGCACTCTGACACTGAGTTAGCAGGTGAGATGTTACAAGAAATTTTAGCCGGGCGTGGTGGCGCACACCTTTAATCCCAGCACTTGGGAGGCAGAGGTAGGAGGATTGCCGTGGGTTCAAGGCCACCCTGAGACTACATAGTGAATTCCAGGTCAGCCTGGACTAGAGCGAGACCCTACCTCGAAAAAACCAAAAAAAAAAAAAAAAAAAAAAAAAAAAAAAAAAAAAAAAAAAAAAAAGAAGAAGAAAAGAAATTTTATATTAAAGTACCCTTTCACTCTCCCACATAAAGTAAAAGATCTGTGTGTGTGTGTTTGTTCATGTGTTTTGAGGCAGGGTGTTTGCATGTAGCACTGGCTGGCCTCAATTCACTGTGTAGCTCATGCTGCGCTCCAGTTTGCAGCATTCTTCATGCCTCGGCCTCCCAGTGCACCAGGGTGCACCCCCATACCCAGCAGAGAGCTGTGCAGTTTTGTTTAAGGTACTTTTTATTAATAAGTAAAACAAGTGCAGATAGCATTTTCTAACATCTGTCCCTTGACTAGCTGCAGCATGTGACCATCTATGCTGGCTACTGATTCTAATCACACCTCTTAATTTGGGGATTTATTGTCACCTGGTTTTCTTAATCCCAATACCACCTTGCAAAGGTTTTGTGGGGTTTTATTATTGTTTTTAGGATTAAAACAGGTGGCTTTTTTTCCTAGTAGTTCAATCCAGTTTTTAATGTGCCTTCCATTCCTTTAATGTTTGCTTATCATGTAAGCATTGTTGTTGTACATTCAGGACAAAAAGTTGGTGTAAATTTTTGAAACTTGTTTCTTCAATCACTCATATCGTATGTATCAGAGATTTCATGTGTCCAAATTGCAGTTTCTTTCCTGTTATTTTCCCATGTCTTTTCTCATTTAACTCATATAAGCCAGGGCTCTTTATAGCCATCTAATCATCCATTTAATCATCAATAACTCTTGAGGAGGAGGACACAAGCCCATGAGGCACCACATCCTGCATACTCCATACGACACATATTAGGCAAACGTTAAAAAGAAGAAGAAACTTCTTGAGCACTTACTATGTGTTTAGCACCAGGCTTCTCTGGAGGTCAACAATACACTAGTGTGCATGCATGAAAATAATGATATGGTGTCTATGAGTGTGCATGTGTAATGAAAAGCTTATGTTTAAAATGTACTCCCAGATTTAAATGTATTCTTTCCACTAAAATGGATTATGAACTATTTCCCAAAAAAAGTTAATTAATTTTGTCTACTAACATTGAGTATACATGGCAGATGTTACCATCTGTGCAAAGAGCATGTTTCCCAGTCATTTTTATGTTTCATCATATTCAAATCAGTATTGCTTTCCTGTGAAATACTCACGAGCTTAGAAAGTTAATTATCTTTAGAAGTTTAATTCTATTTCTTTTGTACCTGAAGATTCGAACATCAGGCTGTTTTAGTCTTTAATATGGAGAGTCAGCCAAGTGAAGGAGTCACTTTATTTTCCATCTTGCATCTCAGATAAAAACCTTTCATGTGTATCTTAGTAAGCCAAAAACACTTAAGGTGATGATATGTCTTAGATACACTAAACTAGTTTTGTTGAATCTTTTTTTAATCATTTTCTCTTTTAAATGAGTGGTTGCTGAATATGAGGGAAAGATTTTTCTCTTAATTGAATGCAAGAATATTTTTACCACTATATTTCTAGCATAGTCCTCCTAATGCTATGGATAAAGGCAGAATATCTAACTGGGTGACATTTTGGAGCTTTAAGAAGTAATTTTGCTTCTTGGACTTGGGGTACATCTTAATCATAGAGCGCTTGGTGATGTGGAAGACCCTGGGTTCCTTCCACAGCATCCAAAGAAAGATAATGTTGCTTCTTACAGTTAAAGTTACATGTACGTCAATACTTTTTCTCTCATGTAGAAGCTTTCTTTTTAGGCCTAGATAATTTTTGAGGTTTTTGTTTGGTTGTATTTTTTATCTTTTACAAATCAGCTCATCTCATCCAGATGATCCATGTTGGATTCAGTCAGCATTTCTCCAGCATATCATTCTGTAATTATTCCCACTTTTAATAGTATACCTAAATATTGAAGGCAGGATTTTTACCTTTGTTAAAGATGAACTTGTTCTTTTGGGTGTTTAAATGGAGATAAGCTTGGCTGCTTAAAGGTAAACCAGGCATTTAATCTATCCCACATCCTCTCCACTTTTGTAATTGAAAAGTAAGATCAGTAAAAGCCAGCATATATCATACTTGTGTATACAGTACCAATGATCATTTCAGGTTTAAAAAAGCAGTTTTGGCCATGTCTGTTAGAAGTGATTATAAGTTCTTTGTTCTTTTGCTTTAGGTTTTTCTCCCCAAATCCCCCCCCTCTCTTTTTTTTTGTGTGTATGTGCATTAGAAGTTGAACCTAGGATCTCACACATGGTAGGCTACGCCCCCCCCCCCAGCCATGTTTTTTTAGCTTTTTCTGTGCTTATTGTTTTGGGTAAGTTTTTGCCATGTTTTGATTGTATTGCATAAGAAAGTACTGAATCTAACTCTGAAAGTCTGTTTCTTTAAAAGTCCTGCTTCTGCTCATTTGACTATGGTAAAAGGATAGTTTTTATAAGAAAAATGATATTTTGCAAATCAACTATTAGAGTAACTGAAAAGATTCCACATTTTAACTTTCTAAGGCCTGGAAGTATTTCACAAGGGCTCAGTGTGTGTGAGATCCTGCATCATTGTTTTCTGTATGCATGTTGTCTGAAGTGTCACAAGGAACTTGTGAATCCATGTGCATCACCTGACACCTTGTTTCTTCTTTCTGTTGTTTGATAGCCAGGTTTCCCTTATCCATGCCCTCATCACCACGGTCTGATCTCCTCTCCGAGCAACTTTGAGCACATCTATCACATGACTGTTAATTCCGCTGAAAAGTTTCTCTCTCCTGATTCCATAAGCCCTGGGTATTCCCCGTCCCTGAGCTCTGCCCCTGGTACTCCACGCTCTGTGATTCTGAGGGTATGAACAGCTGAGTCAGGTGCTAACTTCACTAACACTTGGGGATTTCCTACTGCAGCCTGGCCTAACTAGCGAGTAACAGTTACTCCTACTCTGCTGTGGTGGTGCCAGTTATGGAATGTTTGCCTTTGGCCCAGTTCTCTCCTGCTAACTCTTTCCCTTCTCAGTTTATCTTCCTCTTCCTCCTCTTCCTATTGGATTTTATGGAAGAACAGGGAGAGTTTCTATATTCTGAGCTTTGTATGTTTATGATAAAAGTTTTCCCACCATGGTATTTTCCATTTTGGATAATATGTTTAAAAAAATAGTTCTTATGTGGATTTTTATTCCGTTAAACAGAAAAAGGGTTCCCTGATTTTCTGAACTTTTTAATAGCTCATTACCCTGTGACCACTTCAGTTCAGAGAAATGTTTTATATTTGATTAGATTGAGGTCTATGATTGAGAATATCTACAGACCTGCTGAAAATTGTGAAATAGCTTAAAAGTCTCTGCAGTAATGGCACAGTACTATGAATGTACTTCCAAAAATCAAAGTAGATTTATACAATATTTTTTACAAAATTTGAGTTGCTGATATGCATTAAATTCCAGCCAGGAGCTGGGCATGATGGTACATGCCTTTAATCTCAGCTCTCAAGAGGCAAAGGTAGGAGGATCATCATGAGTTTAAAGCCAGCCTGAGACTATAGAAGTGAATTCCAGCCAGGATCCAAGATAGGAAAAGTTAACCAAAAAAAGAGAAAAAATTAAAAAATAAGGATGCTACTTTCTGAAGGAACATGGCACCTGCTGTTGGGTCCTTCTATCATTCCACATCTTTGTTTTTTTTTAATTTTTATTTATTTATTTGAGAGTAAGAGGCAGAGAGAGAGAGAGAGAGAGAGAGAGAGAGAGGGAGGGAGGGAGGGAGGGAGGGAGGGAGTGCCAGGGCTTCTAGATGCTGCAAACAAACTCCAGACACATGCACCACCTTGCACATCTGGCTTATGTGTGTACTGGGGAACCACATCTTTGTTTTAGTGGCTTACACTAAGAGAGAAAGTGGCAGTTAAGCAGAATATCTGTATTCTTATCAAGTAATATATGCTTATATGAGGTTCAAGGGAAGTTAGTTTTATTAAACCAAATATTAAAATATTTGGATTGTATCATGCAAGCCTATTTCTCATAATGCCCCCAGCTCAGTAAAATACATCAATTTCTAAAATATTACATGTAACAATTTTCTAATTCAAAATTAGTTAATTGATTAAAAATTTAGTTGTACTTGCATTGTAAGATTATTCTCAATTATTTTCTAAATGTCACTGACATTAAATTACAATATCATTAGGATGGCTTAACGTGTTAAAATTAACCATGATAAAAATCAGCCTCAGTTTGCCTGGCAGCAGGTGTGCATCAGTCATGGCCTTCCACTTAAGGGAAGTTGCTTACATTAGCTGTCTCTGAGAAGAACACTACACATAAGTGTTGCTTCACTTTTCTCTGAAGCACTTTTGTGAATAGAAAGATCAAAAGCTTCAGCTTTTTGGACTAGAGAGATTTCTCAGTGGTTAAGGCACTTGTGTGCAAAGCCTATCAACCTGGGTTTGATTCTCCATTACCCACCTAAAGCCAGATGCATAAAGTGGCACATGCATTTGGAGTTTGTTTGAAGTGGCTAGAGACCCTGGTGCACCCAATCATATTCATTCTTTCATGTTCTCTATCTCTGCTTGCAAATAAATAAATTTAAAAAAAATTTTAAAAGCTTTTGCTTTTTAGTACTTTTTAATGAAGCTTATGTAATTTTGCTTAGCTAAATAATAAGCTTTTATATAAAACATGTTTCTGTGGATCATTCCTTTTTTCAATTTTGGTGTGTGCAATAACTGGTATAAGCAATTTAATCTTCACCATTTATCCTTAGGGTGTGTATGGTTTATGGGACAGCTTGACTGGTAGTTCCCATCTCTTTGGAGCCCTTGGCTGCACTGTGCACACACACTGTGTTTCACAAGGTTCTTTTGTGTGTGAATGTTGAACTGTTGCCACTGACTGTTTCGGTTTTAATTTTTTTTTCTTTTTGGAGAAAAGAAGAAAAAGTGTTTGCTTTAGCAGAATTACATGGACTTTGCTACCTCAGACAGCACAGTGGGATTACCATGGGATTTCTACTGGAACTGCTCTTTGGCTGCCAACTTGCTAGCTCTGGCACTGCTTTGGTTGCTTGCTGTGACCTTGCAGGGTTACAGGTATGAGAAAGCTGCAGACACAACCAGAGCGCTCACTCTTACTGGGTGTCACAGCTTCATGTCTAAGAACTGAGCATCCAGTTCCAGACTTTCATTATAACCAAAATTATTTTTAATCACATTACTACTACATCTCTGTTATTTCTTTCTTAAGTATTTCTGCTTCTTTTCATTATATTCTATGGTAGATTATTTAATCTATACCATATTGTAGCCAAGAAGACAGTCATCTTTTGTTGATGGCATATGGATTAGATATTTAAGAATTATAAAAATTGCTACTATTTTATTCATTGATTCCCAGAAAATATCATTCTGCCCAAGTGATACAAGTAAAATGTACTTTGTATCTTTAAAGCTGACACCCACAGCCATGCCCACATACACTGTCACATCAAACCAGTATGAACTAGATCACTGTCTTTTACAGAAAGGATCATAATCTGAAATTCATAAATTACATTACCCATTAATCCTAGTGCCTAAAAGAGAAAATGTGGAATACGGAGGCAGTCCATTCATTCATTCAGCAGTTACTCTTCAGAACCTAACTATTTTAGGTGCTGGAGTTCAGTGTGGTTCTAACAGCAGTCATTGTAAGTGACAAGGTGACCAATGAAATGAAGCTAGAAACAGTCATGAACTGGATGCTTCCCAGGCAACCAGAGCCAGTTGGACCACATCCCTGCAAATAAGTGGACATCCCCAAATTCTGGGGATGAGGAGCTACCTTCTGCGTGTTAATGTTTATGGAAGGTATGAAGCTGTAGATTAGGGGACAAATGTAGAAGAAGAGGGAATAATTTATGGGATGGTGACACAACACCATCTCAAACAAGCAGACTTTATAACTGCAACCTTACAGAGTGAACTCCACTCCCACACAACCGAAAGGGAACGTTCATATTGTTTACTGTCAAGGTTATAAGTAAAAAGTTCAAGTAGTAGGTAATTAAGAAACTTAAAGAGTACATCTAGGAGCTGTTTCTAAAAGTTAATCATCAAAGGAATTGATACTTGGAAGAAAGTTGATATTGGACTTATTCTGTCTAGGGAAAGTGCAGAGAGAAGTTAGAGTTGTCGATTATGTGTACAGAATTAACAGAAATAAATATGGCCAATATGTCAGCCTTTTAAAAAGAACAGAACAGCAGAGAGAAAATTTATGAAATGTGTCTTCTGCTGGGATTAGCATCATGCCAGCAAGGCAGGTGTGGGTGGGTTAAACGTTCAACTTTGAATCCCAACATGAGGACACCTAGTGATTAGGAAAAATGTTGCCTTTAAGGAGCACTTGCCTGGCATGTGGAAGACCCAGAACTGGGAGGAAGGGGAGGTAGGAGGCAGGATGGGAGGGAAGGAAGTAGGATGGCAAAAAGGAAGGAAGTAGTTAATTTTCAGGAGCATAATAAGTTGAAGATCATCCTTACCTACCTAGTGAGTTCCAGACTAGTCTTGGCTACATGAAACCCTGTCTTGGGAAAATAAAATTAGCCTTTAAGCAGTTTCTCTTGTTGAACCTTATAAAGCATTCAGCTTAGACAGATTTCTATCAACGCTTACTAACTGGCTAACTTAAATCCTGAGCAAACATAAGTCATACCACAAGCAAAATAAATATGAGTTGGCCCAAGTGCATGGATTAATGTCTCCAGTTGATTCTCTTAAACTGCCAGAATAGAGAGCAGTGTTTCCTGAGCCCCAAGTGATTAAAGATTCCCTGGTTTTAGCCAGGCATGATGGCACACACCTTTAATCCCAGCACTTGGGAGGCACAGGTAGGAGGATCACCATGAGTTCAAGGCCATCCTGAAACTACATAGTAAATTCCAGGTCAGCCTGGACTAGAGCAAGACCCTACCTCAAAAAACCCAAAAAAAAAAAAGATAACTTGGTTTTGAGACAGATAGTAAAGAAGGCAGATATTTGTAACATTTTAAATTATGTTGGTTTATTTTGTGTTCTATTGTATTTGGGGGGAAAAAGCATGATTTAGTATGGTCAACTCTTAAATGTTTTTCTTTAGAAGAAAAGATGGACAGGAAACAGCAAATTGTTAGTAGTGTCAGATGAGTTCACAGTAGATATGGTCTCTCAGGATTTCATTATCATCCATATTCTCTATTATTTCATTTAAATGAGGAAAAATAAAAACTTTTAATAACTTAACTAGGACTTACATTTGTAGCATATTTTTAGTCCCTTTTGATTAATAGTAGTGACTACAACCTTCATGGGATTTCTGAATCTGAAAACATTGGGGAGAACAAAGAGATGTCAAACTCCTATTCCCTGGTTACACACATCACCCGGGCTGTGCTGTGCCTGGTGGGGTTTCTGGTGCACAGGACTATGTGTGGGAACCAGTAAAGCTGCCAGGTGACTGGGAGCATGAACATGCAGATGACTCAGTTAATGTCGATAAGTCATTGTTTGAAAAGAATATAATTTTAATTGACTTCCTTCCAAATCAACTTAGCTAAATTATTCTAAGTCAGTGTCACAGTCAGCCACACGCCACCTGGATGGACCTCAAACACCAGGCACAGTTATGGGAGGAAGGAATTTATTGAAGTCACAGATTTAGGGGACATTCCATAATGACGAAAGAGGCCAACCCCCTTTCACAGGTCCAAGTAGAGAGAGAGAATGGCCATCACCAAATACCACACACACATACACACACCAGTAAACAGGCGGGGTTGGGAAGAGGAAGAGAGAAGTCTTTCCTCTCAAGCTTCCTTATATTCTGACCCCTACTGAGAGAGCCACCCACTCTGGATGAAAGACTCACTCTAGAGGAGGGACCTCTTCCTTTCTCACACAGTCAGAGCTGCTTCAGTCCATGTAATTCTGCACACTACTATCTCTTCTAACATTTAATTTGTACTTACCATTTTTACTCCCAATAAAATGCTATTGATAAGTGCTCCTTGGCTGGGGTAAGATTTATTTCATGTTGAGGTGTTATTACCTTTGTGGGTGGGAGAAATTAGGAACCTTCTGTTGCTTTCTTTGTATCATTCTGATCAAGATCACTTGATTTCTTGAGAATTACAATGAAAAGTAGACAACTCTGGAAAGCCCCTGTCTCCTGGGCTGAAGAATGTACCTTCTGTGTTTGCAGAGCTCACGCCCTCAGGAAAGTCGGACAGTATTCAGTGGCTCCGTCAGTATTCCTTCCATCACCAAGTCCCGCCCTGAGCCAGGCCGCTCCATGAGCGCCAGCAGCGGCCTGTCTGCACGTAAGTGGCCAGAAGAGGGGGGGTAGAGGCTTCAGGGCCAGGTGGTTGTGGGGGAGTGGCAGAAGTATTGAAGAAGTAAGGCCATAAAGAGGAAAAAAAACTATTCTATGGCATAGTTAGCTACTGACAAGGGGTAGCCAACTTCCTGGTGGGGGGGAGAGGAACATGTGTAAGGGAAAGTTTGTCTATCTGAACAGAAGTGTACAAGGGTACTCACAGATACCTGGCTAAGTGTGACAGAATGTAGGGTTGTCAACTGTGAAACAAATATCCTATAGTTTCTAGGTTGCCTTGGTTCAAGGGTTGCTTCCCTGTAACTTTCTCAATGGTGTGCATCCTGGCCATAGCATTAGGTTACTGTCCAACAGAAATGCTCCTCACACACTGGGCATTTGGGACTTCATTGAAATGTTTCTTTACTTACAAATCACTGATCTCTAAAAGAAACTAATTGCACTAAATCACTATTCACAGTTAAAAGTCTTTCAGTTAGAAAACTTACTTGTTTGTTACCTTACATTTTTGCTTTGTTCAGGTGTACTTGTTACCAACCAGCAAATGTTGATTTCTACCCTGTTTTGTTTCCACGAGTTTATTTTTAGTTTCTGGTTATATAAAGATGAACTTTACCCATATTGCTTATCACTTACTACACAACAATTATCCTACAACTTAGAAGCTTGAAACAGCAAACAAGCTAGGCCTAGTGCTGTCTACTGTCCTCTCAGCACTCAGGGGTCTGAAGCAGGGGAATCTTGAGTTTGAGGCAATCCTAGGCCATGTAGTGGAGACCCTACCTTTACCTTATCTTTACATTATCTCACACAGTTTCTAAGGGTCAGGGTGATTTGGGCTCAGGATCTGTCATGATTGCAGTCAGCTCAAAGCTCCCCTGGGACCAGAGAATTCACCGTAAGCTCAGTCATGTGGTTGTGGGCAGGCCACACTTCACTGATTTGTTTGGAGGCCTCCACTCTTCCAGCAATATGCTGAAGGACGGAGACAAAAAATAGAAGTGACAGGAAACTGCTCATCACCTGCTGGCAGGGGGCGCTCTGCACATCATGTCTCTGGGTGCTCTTCTTGTTATGCAGGATCCCAGTCTACACTTAACACCCGGAGACAGCTGCAGCATAAACTGAAGGGACCACTAGTAAATGTGGCCCATTGTTGGATCAAAATGCTGTTAGGTGACATGTGACTGCTAGGAACGAGGTGCTTACCTTGGGAACCAGCCACAAATAGAAGAGCAAGTCACCTAGGAGTCTTCAAAGGACAAGTTATAACTTTCTTGCCATTATCTCCTAAAATCACCCTGAACCAATGTATAGTGCTGACCTCAATGAAGAACCTCGTTGATTGGAAAAAATGACAAATACCTTGTCAATTACTATTTTATTTGTGGTGGCTAAATGATTGATAATGGATTTAAACCATAGCTCTAAATTATTGAGATTATAGATGTCACAGCAAACTGTCACAAAATTGATGTTGGAACTAGATTATTTTTTTCTCAAAATTCACATTATATTAATTAGCCTATTAACATTTCCTATTTAGGAAAGAAATCTGCTATATGCTATATTCTGGCAATACTTGGGAGAGTACCCACAGACATTAATACTTATACATCAGAAGTTATGACCATTCACATTATAAATATATAATAAATATGATCTTTGTAAGTACAGCCCAGGACTGGGGAGGTAGCTTACTTGTTAAAGTACTTGCAAGCATAAGGAGCTGGGTTCACGCTCCAGAACCTACATTTTAAGAAGCCAAGCACTGTAGCAGGTACTGGATTTGTAGCTCTGCGGGAATGAGACAGGAGGATCCCTGGGCATCACTTAGTGAGTCCAGATCAATGAGAACCTATCTCAAAAAAGATAGATGGCTCCTGAGTAACAATACCTGAGGTTGTCCTCTGGCCTCCCCCACACACACACATACAAGTGTGAACACACACAAACATATAAACATAAACACTGATAAATATCCCTTGAGCATTGAGCTCCGTTACATGCATGTATAGATGACAGTGAGAAGCAGGAAACTAGGGGAGATGCAGGCCATGTTCCGCATGCTTCTCCATGGAATGAGTGCTCACAAAGATTCCAAAAGATTTATTTTCTCATGTATCGGTGAGGAAAACTGAGATGCAGAAAGGTAGAACAACTTGCCTGAGACATACAATTAGTAAAGGAAAGCCATGAAAGTCTCTAGCAATTCGGATTTTCTATTCAAAATAATAAAATACCATGTGCATTTGTGTATATGTGTGTTCAGATATGCACACCCCATGTGTGTGTACGTAGTGGCCAAAGGAGAACATCCAGTATCCTTTTCTTATCACTCATCCTTATATTTCCTTGAGACAGGGTCTCTCCCTCAGCCTGAAACTGCTATCCATCTGTAAGCCCCAGCAGTTCTGGTCTCTGTCCCTGTGCACTGAGATTACAGATATGCATGACCACATCCAGTGTTTGTTTGTTTGTTGTTTGGTTGGTTCGTTGGTTGGTTTTTCAAGGTAGGGTCTCACTCTAGTCCAAGCTGACCTGGAATTCGCTATGTAGTCTCATGTTGGCCTCAAACTCACAGTGATCCTCCTACCTCTGCCTCCCAAGTGCTGGGATTAAAGGCATGGGCCACCACGCCCAACTCATACTCACTTTTGTATGTGAGTTCTGGGGAGTCAAACTTGGCCATCTCTGGCCTAAGAATCCTTCATGCTTAAGCAGTAAGCACTCCTAACTACTGAGCAATCTCTCCAGCACACATAATGACAAATCTTAACAATACATTTAGCTAGGCATTGGGAGAAAATCAAGTGTACATGAATATGCCTTTGATTTGTTTGTGCTCCAGCGGGACAGACAACCCACATCACAATGAAAAGTACATTGAACCAGCAAGGGGCCAGTGATAGTGCTTCTGGAAGCTGAAGGGTGAGAGAGGCATGGTGAGCACCACTGGGAGTAGTTCTCACCCCAAGATCTTCCCCATTTGGCAGGAGCCCTCATGAAAGTTAAATCAGGGCTGGGAAGTTACTTGTTGGGTAAAAGCACCTTCTGTGCAAGCATGACAACCTGAGTTTGCATTCCCAACACCCAGGAATAGTTGGACACAGTAGCATGCTCCTGTAGTGCCAACCCTTCTGCAGTGAGATAAGTAGCAGAGACAGGAGAATCTCTAGAAGCTTGTAGACCTGGTGTACACAATGGTGAGCAACAGACAACAACACAAAGATAGAAAATTTACAACAGCAACAAAAAAGCTAAATTGGAAATTCTCATCTGTAGATTAGGGGCAGATATAGGAGAAGAGGGACTTCCAGCATTTACTCAAGAATAACTTGTAGGATGGTGACAACACAATCTCAGACAGATTGTATGTAACTGAATGACCTCACAGGGCAAACTCCAACTGGAGAAGCACACAGCAGAAGGGGAAGCTGGCCTTTTATTAGGGAAAATTCACTGTCAAGGTTATAGGTTAAAAAGTTCTAGTAGTAGATAACTAATTAAGGAACTTTTAAAAAGGACATCTGGAATTTTTAAAATATTTTTATTGGTATATTGTTGTATATATTAACATAATAAGATGCTCAGTATCATAAGTTATTAGAAAAAAACTTTTAAAACCAGATGACACACCCCTTTATGCATTAGATATCCCCCCATGGCTCTTACATTCTTTCCGCCACCTCTTCCGCAAATTTCCCTGAGTCATGGTAGGTGAGTTTAAAGTTTGCATAATTGTTAGGTTCTTAAGAGTCTCTGGATTTGTGTTTTGCACTATTTTGGGCACTGTTGGTGTCTAGCTCCATTATCCTTCCCTAGGATATCTACCTTGCTGTGGGAATAGCTCTTTTGCTCATTGTTGCAATCAGCATTCTAGTTGCTGCGCAGAAAGAACCCAAACAAAAGCAGCTTGTGGAGGAATGAGTTTATTCGGCTTATAGACTTGAGGGGAAACTCCATCCTGGCAGGGAAAATGATGGCATGGACAGAGGGGTGGACATCACCTCCGCCATAGCACTGCAAACAATGGCAGGAAGATGTGCCAAACACTGGCTAGGGGAAGCTGGTTTATAACTCCATAAGCCCGCCCCCAACAACACAGCTCCAACGAGATTGTAAAACCCAAACTGCCATCAGCTGAGGATCGATCAATCAGAACACATTCACTTGTGGAGGACACCTGGATCAAACCATGACACTCATCACTCCACTTCCTTAGAGGTTGTATTAGAGCTCTAAATGATGAGTTTGAGGTGGTTCGTCTCCTGCTTGGCTGTCCCCCATCAACTCAGATCCAATTGGTAGAGTTCAGTTGTCCATGGTTCTTGTTGATTTCTGAAAAATACAAACAGAATCTCCAGTGGAGAGTGAGATCATTATTGATTGAGACTAATATTGCTAGTTTGGTGAGATTTTAAAGGGTGTAGCCTTTCTGAAGACCTGTGGTTAGTGGGGACTTCCTCTTGAAGATCTGGTTCTTGGTCCCCATTCAAGGTTGCCTTGGATCCCTGTACATGTTAAGGGTTTCATGCTACTGAGTAGATCTCATAGCCAATTAGCTAGCTGTTGATTACCCACCTAGGTTGAGCACCACAATTGCACAGATTGGCACTTCTTGTCTGTACCATATAGCAGTGTGTGTTCTGCATTCTCAGGGCATCTGTTGGTATAGCTTGAATATGTCCCCTGCTTTCTCAGAATATCATTGATCTGGTTCTCCTGGCAGCTCGACACCTTCCGGCATTACACAAGCTAGCCTTCTGGAAGCTGGTTTCCTTTCCAGACTCAGCAGGGTCTCTCAGTGTTGTGACAGCAGTCTGTGGAATCTTTTTTTTTTTTTATTGTCTACAATGAGTTAAATATTTAATGGGCAAACAATGAGTTGTTATCCCCAGTTCCCCAATACCCCTCTTCCCCATCCCCAATTGGTTGAGTATCCTCCTCTGTGGGCTGTCTGGATCAGTCCTTGGGACAGGAGAATCATGGATAGCCTAGTAGTCAGCCCAGTTCTCCTAGTATGTTGTTACTCAGGGGTGTCATGCCTCTGGATATTCTCCCCCACCACGGCTCTCATAATCTCTCCGCCTCCTCTTCCACTCAGTTCCCTGAGTCTTGGTGGGTGAGTGTTAAGGCTGCTTTAATGCATTAAGGCTGCTTTAATGCTGAGAACTTAGGGGTCTTTGTCGAGAATCGTTGGTTTCTGTCTCACTGGGTTATCCTGTGTTGATTGAATGGCTGTGGCTGTGGGACCCTGTTCATCTCATCATTTTCTGCGGGGTTCCATATCGATCCTCCACGGTATGACTGTGGTGGCTTACCTCTTGCCAGGATCTCAGCTATTGGCCTGCAGTCCATTGGTATGGTTAGATGGGCCACAGCTCTCTCGCTGCATCCTGAAAGATACAACAGCTCATTGTGGGCAGTAAATAGTTACTGGAATGGGGAGCCAAAAGTCAGAGTCATTTGTCCTAGAGTTAGGCTTCCACCCTCCCTCTTTGGGGCCCTTATTACCATACGATGCCCCCAGCTACCTCAAGAACTTGTTGCCAGGCGTGGTGGCGCACGCCTTTAATCCTAGCACTCGGGAGGCAGAGGTAGGAGGATCACCATGAGTTCGAGGCCACCCTGAGACTACATAGTGAATTCCAGGTCAGCCTGGACTAGAGTGAGACCCTACCTCGAAAAACAAACAAACAAACAAAAAAAGAACTTGTTGTACAGAAGAAAGGATTCTATGGAGTCAGTTTATTATGAGTTTAGAATAGTATCTATCTCCCCCCTCTGTCACTTCCCCTACAGCCCCCATTTCCTTCTGTCCCTTTGTCTGTCTCCTGAATCACATGTCAGGTTTGCTTACTGTTCAAACTTAACCTGATTAGGGGCCACAGATGAGGGAGAATATGTGGTGTTTGTCTCTCTGTTCTTGTGTGAGTTTGCTAAGTATCATCTGTTCCAAGTCCGTCCATTTTTCTTTGAATTTTGTTATATCATTTTTCCTCACTACTGAGTAGAACTCCATGGTGTATATGTACCACATTTTTTATATCCATTTGTCCAGTGCTGGGCATTTAGGTTGGTTCCAGTTCCTAGCTATTATGAATTGAGCCGCTGTAAACATGGTTGTACAGATGTCTCTTTGTGGAAATGAGGAGTCCTGAGGATAGATGCCCAGTAGAGGGATAGCTGGGTCTACTGGTAGATCTATACCCATCCTACTCAGAAGCCTCCACACTGCTTTCCAAAGTGGTTGTACAAATTTGCATTCCCACCAACAGTGAATGAGGGCTCCTTTTTCCCCACATCCTCACCAACATCTATTCTTGGTAGATTTTTTTTTTCTTGGTAGATTTTTTAGTGATTGGAGTTAGGTGGAATCTCATTGTTGTTTTGATTTGCATTTCTCTGATGATTAATGACATTGAACATTTTCTCAAATGGGAGTTCGCCATTTGTATTTCTTCCTCTGTGAATTCCCTTTTGAGTTCAATTCCTCATTTTGTGAGAGGGCTAGTTGATATTTTTTTATTTAATTTTTTGAGTTCTTTGTACGTTCTAGATATGAAACCTCTATCTGTGTTGTAGCTGGCAAAGATTAACTCCCAGTTTGATGGTGGTCTATTGGCTTTGAGTATGGTATGCTTGTCTATACAGAAGCTTTTTAGCTTGATGAGATCCCATTGGTTAAGTGAATGTTGCACTTCCTGGGCTATTGGAAGTTCGTTCAGGAAGTTTTTCCCTATTCCTATCTCGTTGAGAGTTTCCCCAGTTTTTTCTTCCAGGGTTTTCAGAGTTACAGGTCTTACATTGAGATCTTTGATCCATTTGGAGTTGATTTTTGTTCATGGTGAGAGGAGAGGGTCTAGTTTCATTTTCTTGCAAGTTTTTATCCAATTTGTCCAGCACCATTTGTTAAAGATGCTGTCTTTACGCCATTTAACATTGTTGGCATCTTTGTCAAATATGAAGTAACTATAGTTGCTCAAGCTTAGGGCAGGGTCTTCAATTCTGTTCCATTGGTCTGTTTTTGTGCCAGTACCATACTGTTTTTGTTACCATGGCTTTGTAGTATATGTAGTGATACTGCCTGACGTGCTTCTTTTACTAAGGATGGTTTTGGATATCTGAGGCCTTTTGCCATTCCAAATAAATTTGGAGATTATTTTTTCTATGTCTGCAAAGAATGAGGCTGGTATTTTTATTGGTATTGCATTGAATCTGTATATGGCTTTTGGAAGTAGTGCCATTTTCGTGATACTGATTCTACCTATCCAGGAACATGGAAGATCTTTCCATCTTTTCACGGCATCCTCAATTTCCTTCTTTTTTTTTTTTTAATTGTCCATAATGAGTTACATTATTTAGTGGGCAAACAGTGAGTTGTTATCCCTGATGCTCCCCTCCCCCATCCCCATTCCACTGGATATCCTCCTCCATGGGTCGTCTGGATCAGTCCTTGTGACAGGGGACCATGGATAGCCTAGTATTCAGCCAGGTTCGCCTGGCCCTCGTATGTTGTCACTGAGGGGTGCCATACCTCTGGATAATCTCCCCCATCACGGCTCTCACCATCTTTCCACCCCCTCTTCTGCTCAGTTCCCTGAGTCATGGTGGATGAGTATTAAGGCTGCTTCAATGTTGTGAGCTTAGGGGTCTTTGTGTCAAAAATCGTTGGTTTCTGTCTCACTGGCTTATCCTGTGTTGATTGAATGTCTGTGGCTGTGGGTCCCTTGTTCATCCCATCATTCTCTGCGGGGTTCCGTATGGATCCTCCATGATATGATTGTGGTGGCTCATCTCTTGCCAGGATCTCAGCTATCTGCCCACGGTCGGTTGGTAGGATTAAATGGGCCACATCTCTCTCACTGCATCCTAAAAATACAAACACAATCTCCATCGGAGAGTGAGATCAGTGTAGGTTAACAAATATGCACAATTCTGGATTACCTAGATTCTATATTTTCAATAGCCTCCCCGTCAATCGTTCCCTTAGTGCATCTTTTCTTGGGAGCCCAAGAGTACAGGATCCGGTGCCTATCTCCCTGAATCCCAAGTTCCAGACAAAGGCTCCCCCTCACTAAGTGGAAAATTTGGCCGAATTTAAAAGCTGTTGATTGTCTCCCCCAGGCCAGGCTCCTCCATTGCACAAGAACTCCTTTCTTGGTTCGCTGTTCTCTCCCAGAAGGTGGTATGGTCAGCCTACTCTTGGCTGCAGACTGTGTTTCATGTCAGTGGTCTCTGTTTACTCCAGCTGTTGTTGATCAGTTTCCCCTGGCAGCTTGTGCAGTGCCTTCCAGCACTACACTTACTGCCTTCTGGGGGCTGGATACCATTCTGGACCTGGAAGGGTCTCTCGATGCTGATCTATGGTATTCTGTGGTTTCTTCAGCAACAGGGTTTTGCCTCAGGCCTGGGGAGGGCACTCAAGAGCTTTGACAGAATTCTGTCTTGTTTTTGGAACCACATGGGTCGCTTTGGTCAACAGCTCAGTGAGGGAAGGAACCGGTGATTGGAACCAGGAGTTGTCAGACTGATCAAATTATTCATAGGCTTAGACTCTCTCCCCTACCACTCATGGCCCCTCTTGCCAGTCGACGCCCACTACTTGCTCAATGGGTAAAAATCGTGAGGATTTTATGTTTTTGAACCTAATTTGGTTTAGCCTCATTCTTAAGCCATGCCCCTCCCCCCTTCCTTTGCCCCTCATTCATAACCTTTCACTACTAGTCTGCATAGAGTTTACAGTTATCCTGGTTAAGGACCACATATGAGGGAGAATATGCAGCGTTCAAATCTCTGTTCTTTTGAGTGTTCATTTAGTAAGATGTGCTCGAAGTCAGACCATTTTTTCCCTAAATTTCGATATGTCATTTTTCCTTTCAGCTGAGTAAAATTCCATCATGTAAATATACCACAGTTTCGCTGTCCATTCCTCCATGGATGGGCATTTAGGTTGATTCCAATTCTTGGCTATTATGAATTGAGCTGCTATAAATATAGTTGTACAAATGTTTCTGCGTCGAGATGTGACATCTTTTAGATAGATGCCTAGTAGAGGGATAGCTGGGTCCATTGGTAGCTCTATGTCCATTCTCTTCAGTAGTCTCCACACTGCTTTCCATAGCGGTTGAATAAGTTTGCAATCCCACCAGCAGTGAATGAGGGTTCCTTTTTCCCCCGCAACCTCGCCAGCAATGATTGTTGTTGGTTTTCTTTATGATTGCCATTCTGACTGGGGAAAGGTGGTATCTCATTGTGGTTTTGATTTGCATTTTCCTGATGCTTAAGGATGCTGAGCACTTTCTCAGGTGAGCAAAGGCCATTTGTGTTTCCTCCTTTGTGAATTCTCTGTTGAGATCAGTGTCCCATTTTGTGAGGGGGCAGTTTGCTTTTTTTGTTATCAATTTTTTTGAGTTCTCTGTAGGTTCTGGAAATTAGGCCCCTATCTGAGTTGTAGCTGGTGAAAATCATCTCCCAGTTTGAAGGGGGTCTATTGACTCTGAGAACGTGTTTTTGTCTGTACAGAAACTTTTCAGTCTGATCAGATTCCATTGGTTGAGTGACTGTTGCACTTCCTGGGCTGCTGGAGATTTGCACAGGAACTTATTCCCTATTCCTATCTCATGTAGGGTTCCTCCTATTTTTTTTCCAGGGTGTTTAGGGTTGCATGGTTAATATTGAGGTCTCTGATCCATTTGAAGTTGATCTTTGTGCATGGTGAAAGGAGTGGGTCTATTTTCATTTTTTACACGTGTTTATCCAATTTGTCCAGCACCATTTGTTGAATATGCTATCTTTAGCCCAGCTTACATTGTTGTCACCCTTGTCGAAGACTAAGAAGCTGAAGTTACTTGCATTAAAGGCTGGGTCTTCAATTCTATTCCATTGGTTAGACTGTCTGTTTTTCTGCCAATACCATGCTGTCATAGTTACTATGGCTTTGTAGCATGTTTTAAAGTCAGGTATGGTGATACCTCCTGCGTAATTTTTTTTGCTCAGAATAGTTTTAGTTATTCGAGGTCTCTTGCCCTTCCAAATAAATTTTGAGATTATTTTTTCTATGTCTGTGAAGAAGGAGGTTGGGATTTTTATTGGCATTGCATTGAATCTGTAGATTGCTTTTGGCAGGATTGCCTTTTTACTATATTGATTCTCCCTATCCATGAGCATGGAATGTCTTTCCATCTTGTCATATCCTCCTCTATTTCCCTCTTGAGTGTTTCAGTATTTTCCTTATATAAGTCTTTCACTACCTTGGTTAGTGATATTCCCAGGTATTTGATTTTGTTTGAGGATATAGAGAATGGGACAGTTTCTCTGATGACTTTTTCCGAATGTTTATCTTATGTATATAGAAAGGCTACTGATTTTTGTGTGTTAATTTTGTATCCTGCCACTCTGCTGAAGGCATTGATCACCTTCAGGAGTTTGCTGATACTCTTCTTTGGATCTGATAGGTATAAGATCATGTCATCTGCAAAGAGGGATAGTTTGACTTATCTGCAAAGAGGGATAGTTTGACTTCTTCCTTTCCGATTTGTATCCCTTTTATGCTGTCTTATTGCTTGGGCTAGAACTTCAAGCACTGTGTTGAAGAGCAATGGCGAGAGTGGACATCCCTGTCTTATTCCTGAGTTAAGCAGAAACTCCTTGAGTCGTTCTCCGTTAAGGATGATTTGTGCTTTAGGAGATCTGTATATTGATTTTATCATGTTGAGGTATAGGCCATCTATGCCTATTCTTTCCAGGGTTTTGAACATGAAGTGGTGTTGAATTTTGTCAAAAGCCTTCTCAGCATCAACTGAGATGACCATGTGGTTTTTACAATTAAGTTTATTAATGTGGTGAGTTTATCGACTTGCGTATATTGACCTATCCCTGCATCCCTGAGATGAAGCCGACTTGGTCTGGGTAAATTATAGACTTGATGTGGGTTTGTATTCAGTTTGCTAGGACTTTGTTTAGGATTTTTGCATCCAAGTTCATCAGGGATATAGGTCTGTAGTTTTATTTTCTTGTCCCATCCTTGCCTGGTTTGGGAATTAGGGTGATGGTAGCTTCATAGAAGGAGTTTGGGAGCCTACCCTCTTTTTCTATGTCCCTGACAAGCTTCAAAAAGAGAGGTTTCAGTTCTGTGATGAAGGTTTGGTAGAATTCAGCTGAGAAACCATCTGGACCTGGGCTTTTCCGTTTGGGGAGGTTCTTGATTATACCTCTGTGATTGTTATCGGATTTTTTAGGATCTTTATCTGCTCTAGTCTGAGCATTGGTAGTTGGTAGGTATCCAGGAATTTATCCATTTCTTCCAGGTTCTCTAATTTTGTGGAGTAGAGGTTTTGGAAGTATGACCTGATGGTACTTCCAATCTCTTCATGA
This sequence comes from Zapus hudsonius, assembly GCA_004024765.1. NCBI lineage: Eukaryota > Metazoa > Chordata > Mammalia > Rodentia > Dipodidae > Zapus > Zapus hudsonius. The sequence goes on from PVHP010000527.1 coordinate 32,617, forward strand.
TATGTTGTGATCTCACCCTTGTCATTTTTTATTTTGTTAATTTGGGCCTTCTCAGTTTTTCGTTTAATTAAGTTGGCCAGGGGTTTGTCGATCTTAATGACTTTTTCAAAGAACCAACTCTTTGATTTGTCTATTTTTTCAATTGTTTTCTTTGTTTCCAAGTCATTAATCTCAGCTCTGATATTATTTCCTTGTATCTCGAGCTCCTAGGGTTGGATTTTTCCATCTGTTCTAATGACCTTAGGTGTGAGGACAGTTGGTTGATTTGAGACCTCTCTGTCTTTGTTATGAAGACATTTAGTGCAATGAATTTCCCCCTTAGAATTGCCTTCATTGTGTCCCACAAGTTCTGAAAGGTTGTGTCCTCATTATCATTTATTTCTAGGAAGTTCTGGATTTCCTGTCTGATTTCTTATTTGACCCATTCGTTGTTCAGGAGCGAGTTGTTCAGTCTCCAATATCTATTGAAATTTTTGGATCCTCTCCCATTGTTAATTTCTAGCTTTAATGCGTTGTGGTCTGATATGATGCAGGGGATTACATTGATCTTTCTGAATTTGTTGAGGGATGATTTATGGCCCAGTATATGGTCAATTTTGGAGAAGCTTCCATGCGCTGCTGAGAAGAATATGTAATCTGTGTCCTTGGGGTGGAATGTTCTATAAATGTCTGTTATCCCTAGTTTGTCTATGGTGCCATTTAGCAGCTTGATTTCCCTGCTTGTCTGTTGTTTGTATGATCTGTCTAGGGATGACAGTGGAGTGTTAAAGTCTCCTACTATGATGGTGTTGGCATCTATATCTGCTTTGCTTTTGAGTAATTTATGCCTAATGAACTGAGGGGCCCTTGCATTTGGTGCATACATATTTAGTATAGTGATGTCTTCTTGTTGTATTGTTCCCTTGATGAGTAGGAAGTGGCCATCATCGTCCTTTTTTATTGCTGTTGGTTTAAAGTCTATTTTGTCAGATATTAGAGTAGCCTCACCTGCTTTTTTATTCTTCCCACATGCCTGGAAAATTGTTTTCCACCCTTTTACTCTTAGTAGGTTACTGTCTTTAGCGATAAGGTGTGTTTCTTGAAGGCAACAGATGGAAGGGTCCATTTTCCTGATCCAACTTGCTATCCTGTGTCTTTTTATAGGACAGTTGAGTCCATTTACATTCAAAGTTATAACTGTGAGGTTTGCCATGTTGTAGAGAATATGGAGGTTGGTATCTGAGCTGTTGCTGCTATCTCTTTTATGTTACCTTGCTTGTTCTCTGTTTCTTTCCTGGGGTCAGTTTGTTTCATCTGCATGGGATATCTCATGAAGTATCTTTTGAAGGTTTGGCTTTGTGTTCAAGTAATTGTAAAGCTGATTAGTCTCGTGGAATACTTTAATTTCTCCATCAATTATGATGGATAACTTTTAAAAAATATTTTCATTTATTTTTGTTATTTTTATTTTTTTATATTTTATTTATTCATTTTCAAGGAGAGAGAGAGAATGCACCGGGGCCACCACCTTGTGGGTCTGGCTTATGTGGGTCCTGGGGAATTGAACCTGGGGCCTTAGGCATTGGAGGCAAGTGCCTTAACCGCTGAGCCATCTCTCCAGCCCTATGATGGATAACTTTGCTGGGTAGAGTAGTCTAGGTTGGAATCCGTTCTTCTTTAAGCCTAGAATCGCTTTGTTCCAAGCTCTCCTGGCTTTCAAAGTTTCTATGGAGAAGTCTGGCGTGATTCTGATGGGTTTTCCTTTATATGTGAGTTTCCTTTCTCTCGTTGCTCTAAGGACTCTCTCTTTATCCTCAATGTTTGGCATTGTAACTAAGATATGTCTTGGGGTGTTCCTCCTTTGGCCCAATTTGTTTGGGGTCCTCCGTATCTCTCTTAGATGTACAGGACTATCTCTTGCTAAGTATGAGAAGTTTTCTTGAATGATTCTGTTGAAAATATTTTCTATGCCCCTAATTTGGTTTTCTTCTCCTTCTGGGATCCCCATGATCCTGAGATTAGGTCTTTTTATGGTATCCCACATTTCCCTTGAGTCTTGTTCTCTTGCTCTTTTGAATTTTGTCAAGGTTCTGATTTCTCTCGAATTCTCCTCTGTTCTGTCTTCCATGTTCGAGGTTCTGTTTTCCCAGTGATTAATCCTGTTGGTAAGAGATTCTAGGGATGTTCTTATTATTTCAATATGGTTTTTGTTGTCTGCAACTTCTTTTTGGGTTGCTTCTATCATCCTGTTGAGATGTGATTTCATTTCAAGGTTTGTTTTCATTACTTCTTCCTGACAGTCATTCTATTTGCAGATGTCTTCGGTTAATTTGGAAAGCTGGTTTTTGATACCTTCAGTTTGCTGGCTTGTCTTTAGTTCTGAAATGTCTCTTCTGACGTCCATTTGGTTCTCCTCTATTATATATGAAGCCTGGTGGCAAAGCTAATAAGCTGACTTTGTACTCTTTCATTATGTTGGTCCATCTTTTCTTGCATGACTAATATTAAGTTCTCCTTAGGGTCTATGGCAATATGATCAGGGTCTAGTGTCGTGTCTTCCTGGGCCTGCCTCTGCTCTCCCCCTTTAGTTGTATTGTTGTCATTTGGCGTGGTTTCCTCTGCTGGTGTAATATTCTTCTGTTGAGGTCTGCCCATTTTGATTCCACTTGAGGTGGTTGGTGGGATGCCTTTGAGATGTCTGTGCACTGGAAAGGAGCCGCTGAGCTCCTCAGGCATGGGAATGTGGCCACTGGACTCCCCAGGCGCAGGAACAGAGCCACCAGGTTCCCGGGTTCTGTAAACCAGCTGTAGGGATACCCGGGTGTGGGAAAGGAGCTGCTGGATTTCCTGGGTGTGGAAAGGAACCTGGGGTTCCCTGAGCGCAGGGAAAGTAGCCCCTGGGTTCACGTGGGAAAGCAGCCATGGTTCCCTGGGTGGGAGGGAAAGTAGCTGTGGTTCTCCAGGTGCAGGAAAGGAACCTTGGGGTTCCCCGAGCATGGGAAAGCAGACACGGTTCCCTAGGCAGGGGAAAGTAGCCGTGGTTGGGGGGAAAACGGCTGGGTCCGGGGACCCGGCAGCCCCAAGGTGGTGGGAGAGCCCGTCCCAGGGGGGACAGGATAGCAGCTGGTCATGGGGCAGTGGGAAAAGGGCTGGGTCATGGTGTGGCGGGAAAGTGACGGGAAAAAGGCCTGGTCCCAGGGCAGTGGGAGAGCAGCAGGTCCCGGGTCGGTAGGAAAGTGGCGGGAAAGGGGGGGGGCGGTAGAGTGGCCGGGTCCCAGGTTGGTGGGAGAGAGGCCGGTGGGGCAGGGGTGGGAAAATGGCCGGGCCCCGGGGCGGCGGGGAAACGGCTGGGCCGCCAGAAAGCGTCCGGTCCCAGCGGGAAAGCAGTCGGGTCAGACCGCTGGAGTAGGTCTTGCCTGCTGGGCCATTGCACTCACTGCCTCTGACACGCCCCTATGCTCCATGCTGGTTCCAATCAGCAGAAACTGTTGCTGGTAAGTGTCTGGAGCTGAGATCCTGGCTATTGCTTGCGTCCACGGCCTGGATCACAGCTAAAAACCCCAACCCTTGTTCCCCCAGGGACTCCGAGTGGCTTCTAGTCCACCATTATGAACCGGAAGCCTCAATTTCCTTCTTGAGCGTTTTTATGTTTTCATTATACAAGTCTTTCACATCCTTGGTTAGTGTTATTCCATGGTATTTGATTTTGTTTGTGGCTATTGAAAATGAGACTCTTTTGTTGATTGCAATTTCTGTATGTATATCATTTGAATATAGGAAGACTACTGATTTTTGTGTGTTAATTTTGTATCCTGCCACTTTACTGAAGATATTAATCACCTTCAGTAGTTTGATAGTGCTGACCTTTGGGTCTGATATATATAGGACCATGTCATCTGTGACATCACTTCTTCCTTTCCAACCTGTATCCCTTTTATGTCTTTCTCCTGTCTTTATTTCATTGGCTAGAACTTCAAGGACTATGTTGAGCAGTGGTGAGAGTGGGCACCCCTGTCTTGTTCCTGAATTTAGTGGGAACTCCTTGAGTCTTTCCTCATTGAGTATTATTTGGGCTTTAGGAGTTTTTAGGAGTTTGTATGGCCTTAATTATGTTGAGGTATAGACCCTCTATTCCAAGTCTTTCAAGTGTTTTGATCATGAAGTGATGTTGGATTTTGTCAAAGGCTTTCTCGGCATCCATTGAGATGACCATGTGGCTTGTGTGGTTAAGTTTATTAATGTGGTAGATTATTGATTGATTTCTGTAGGTTGAACCAATCCTGCATCCCTGGGATGAAGCCTATCTGGTTGAGATGGATAATACTTTAAATATGTTGTTGGATTCCATTTGCAAGGATTTTATTCATAATTTTTGCATCTAAGTTCATCAGGGATATGTCTATAGTTTTTCCTTTCTGGATATATATTTATCTGGTTTTTGTATTAGAGTGATGCAAGCTTCATAGGAGTTTAAATATTCCCTGTTCTCCAATTACTCTAAAAAGCTCTAGAAAGAGTGGTTTGAATTCTGTGATGAAGCTTTGGTAGAATTCAGCTGAGAATCCATCAGGACCTGGTCTTTTCCTTCTGGGGAGGTTTTTGATTATATTTTCTATTTTGATCGATGTGATAGGTTTATTTAAGAGATTTATCTGCTCTGGGTTTTAGTTTTGGTAGGTGGTAGGTGTCCAAGAATTTGTCCATTTCTTCCACATTCTCTAATTTTATGGTTTTGGAAGTATGTTCTAATGATTCTTCCAATTTCGTTGGTGTCCATTGTGATCTCTCCCTTTTCACTTTTTATTTTGTTGATTTGGAACTTCTCTTTTTTTCCATTTGGTTAGATTGGCCAGGGCTTTGTCAGTCTTGTCTATTTTTTCAAAGAACCAGCTTTTTGTTTCATCTAATTTTTTTTTGTTTTCTTCATTTCTGATTCATTGGTCTCTGCTTTGATCTTAATTATTTCTTTTCGTCTTGAGCTCCTAGGGTTGGATTGTTCTAAGTTTTCCAATGCCTTTAGCTGATTAGTTAGGTTGCTAATTTTAATAACACCTGAGTCTACGGGGGACATACATTCAAACTACCACAGGGACCAAGCATTCAAAACTCATGAGTTTATGGGGATATCTGAGGGCACAGGCTCTGCAGCTGGGCTTCTTGTCCTTCAGGGAAGGGTGACCTCATCTTGATAGAGTTGTCCTCTGCCATGTATGTAAACTCCCCTGTATGGTGTCCCATAGGGTCGTCTGCACAGAATGGCAGTGCGCTAAAGAGGGAGTTCTCGGGAGGAAGCTACAGTGGGAAGCGGCAGCCCATGCCCTCCCCATCAGAGGGCTCTTTGTCATCAGGAGGCATGGACCAAGGAAGTGACACCCCAGTGAGGGACTACGACGGAGAGGTGAGTGGGAATGGGTGATCTAGGCACTCCCACCGGGCAGTTGGCCTCAGCTGCAGCCAGGCTTGTCACTTATTTGCAAACTACAGTTTTCCCCAGAAGCATCCAGGCTTCTAATGGCTTTTCAATGAAGAATCCTATATTTCTAAAGGCCCGCAGAAAGACTGTGAGCACTTAGAATGATCTTTCTTCTCTGCTGATATAAAGAAGCGTCGTATGGCTGGAAAGGACTTGGCTCCCTCCAGTTCTCACTTCTGCCTTGCTTTGTCCTTACAGGACTCTGATTCTCCAAGGCATTCCACGGCTTCCAACAGCTCCAACCTGAGCAGCCCTCCAAGCCCTGTTTCACCCCGAAAAACAAAGAGCCTCTCTCTGGAGAGTACTGACCGTGGGAGCTGGGACCCATGAGCCCACAATCTGCATCCAGCACCCCTCTACCACCTCCTCCCCACTCCTCCCTCCCCCTCAACCAGGAAAGGACCAGGGGCTAGCAGCAGCCAACGGGGTAGGGACACTTCTGACAACACGCCTGGGTGACCTCCTTCCTCAGCAGCTGAGATTGACGTGCTTCCCTGCTCCCGGCACACTTCCCCCTCTCCCACAGTAGCTTCCGTAGACAGACTGCACAGACGCAGCGCTAAGAGTAGACAGATTGAGTTCTCACTGCAGCCCTCACATAGCATGGGATCCTGCACAGCCAGCGTCCCACGGCCACGGCCACCGAGAGCGAGCATCAGCCTGATTGTTGCCAGGAAGTCCTCACAAATTAAAACAATGCATATTTTACTACAGTACAGAGTTTAAATAAATAAATGTAGAAGTTAAATACTGAATGTATATAGTTAAAGAAGCATCTTGTATTCAATGAAAGATGGATGCGTATATAAGAGAGAGTGTTTAATTTAAAGAAATGTGTTGTTTCTTGTCTGTTTCCCAGCTGTCATGTACAGGGTAGAAAGGCCTCAAGTGACATTTTAAAGAGATCAGGAGAAGTCGAGGTCCCTGTGGTGACCTGTCCTTGTCCGCAGCTGGGACAGGCTGCAGTCACTGGGGATCTGTAGGGAGCATGTGGAGACTCCGGCGCCACTGGATGGAGTACTTCTTGGACAGAGTTTGAGCGTTCAAATCCCCTTTCAGCAGCAGCTTTGAAGGCACTCACCCCTCTGAAGATATTTCTTTTTCTAGCAAGAATTTGAACCACACTTCCCACTTCTTATTTGAATGTAAAACTATGATTTTGCCACCTTGTGACCCCTTCTGTCAGAAAGGCACGAAGTGTTGCAGCATCTGAAGGTCCATAGAGTGCTTTACCCCGGCCACACTCCAGCCCTCCCCAGGCTGCAGCGAGGCACAGCATTCCAAGTAGGATCCTTTGTGTTGAGAGTGGGTGGGTGTGAGCTCCTTGGATGAGCCTGGGGAAAGGGCTTCATTAATGAATCATAGGAAACCTCAAAAGCAGCAGCTTGAACAGCCTTCACTGGGAGAAGGAGGCCGTGTGCAGGCGGGGGGTGGGGGAGAACAGGGCTGTGGTCATTCAGAACCTGCTTCACTTAGCCAGAACACCAGTGCTTGACGAGCTAAACCCACGAGAAAAAAGGGAAACATGAAACTATCATGCAATAGAGAATCTGCCACTCTTCACCTAAGTTTCTGGGGGGGAGGGGGGAAGCCACTTTTCAAACAGCCCCTAAAATCAAGAGAGTGACAGAATTGCTAACCTGGCTGTGGTGGGCTGTGCTCCTGGCTTCCCCACACCTGCAGGCCTGACTCCCCCAGTGCTGCCTTAGGAAGGTGCTGGGGGAGGTTCAGGAACAAGAAAAGGGAAAGGGGGGCTTTTCCTGACAGGAATTTAAAGAATAGCTCTGACCCATTCTGGATTTACTGCTGGCTCTTGGCATAATTTCCTGTATAGCTCTAAATTCCCAAACTTCTTCACTTTTAGAAAAGAAGGAGCACATAAAGATGCCTCTGTATATCTGAATATCAAGGGTCAGCTCGCGCTTGGTAGTTGCTGTTTCATTGCTGTATTGGTTGAACTTGGCCCTTCACATGAGAGAAGGGGATCAGGTCCCAGGTGCTGGTGGACGGCTCCTCTCCTCAGCGCCCTGTTCTTTGCTAACATCTCCTACTCCTCCCTCATTCCTCCTCTTCCTAGGCCTGGAATGACAGGACTATACACTGAGCCATTCATTAGTTTGTAGCTTTGACAGTTGTAAATTTTTGTTGCCTATAGGTGCTTCTTTGTAAAAGGACCTTTTAGAATCACCTAAAATCTAAACCTACCCAAAGTTTGGCTTCCCTGCAATGAGTCCTACCCCAGTTCCACCAGTAGAGATTGTCCCAAGAGCCCTGGGGCTTGCACACAGCTCCTGGTCGATTCCCACTGTAGTCATAGCTCATCGTGCCAGCCCACAGCATGTTACTCTACCAGGGAAATCTTCCTACGATAATACTGTCCTGCTGAATGTACCCCACCCTTAAATATGAAGCATGTTTCTGTCACACTTTGAAGAAGGGTGATCGGAGAAGACGGGGAATAGATACTAAAAGACAGAAAACATCCATCCCTCAAAGGAGTCAGTAACAAAGATCACAGAAAAGGTATTTTGCTCTCTTTGAAATCACCTTTGTGGGTTTTTTTTTCCCCATGCAGGACATTTTAAAAATCTTTGTGGTAACAAGAACTAACTTCTCAGTTGAAAGAAGAGTACATACAGAACCATTTCTGGCATAGTGAACGTGGGTTAGTACTTGGTGCTATGTCCAGCCTATTTGTTATTTCCTTTGAATTCTGGATAATTTGTCATGTGCTTTTTGGGGTGTACAAAATATAATACATACTCCTTTTTGCCAAAAAACAAAAGCCTTCCTACTTGTCAAATTATTACTAAAGCAGAGTTCACTTTGTTATTAAAATATATATATTTACACACACCTCACACTTGGCTCCCAGGGAGCACAGCTTTAAGGCTGTATGATACAACTAAAAATGGCCCATCTATTTAGCTTTCCAACCAACTCTTGTACCCAGGCTTCAGGGGAGAATTTGAAATTCCTTTCATGTTTACAATAACATTCTATCATTCCCTGCTAGCTCTTAGCCTCTCTCCTTCCATCCACTTAGTGGCCACATCTATCCCTGAGAACGACCAGCTGGCTTGTGTAGAATCTCAGGTATCATTCAGAAAAAGCAGAGCAAGGGAGACAGACATCCTCTCCAGATGCAACAGGTTGGGTGTAGGCCGCCTCACACTTGATTTCTCCCAGCTCCCGCCACCCTACACACACCCTCTGGATCCTGGTGCACCTGCTGCAAATAGAGTCCACTGGGCAAAACAGGGAGTTAGTTGGGCATCTCCTGCCCCACCTGAATTAGACAGGCTGTGTGGCATTTCGTTGCACCCTCACGAAATGCTCTTTCCTCGTCAAAGCCTTCACTCCTCCTTAAGTCCAGAGTTCTCCTGGGGGCCTGCTGGCTAAGGAGAATCCCATTCTAGCAAGTGCAGTTCCCACCAGCTCCAGCAGGCGGCGCTCCAGGGATATGCATTGCACAAGGGGGGGGGGTTTAACAGGAGATCAAGTCAGCCCTTATGTCTCTGAAAGCAAAACGACCTTCCTTTTTATTTGATAGTATATTGTCATTTGTTTTATAAATTTTTAGGGTTTTTTTCTCATTGTAATATTATCGTACAGTTTTGCATGGCCTAGGTGTAATCATTTTTTAGGATATAATGCTGACCAATATGTGTGTATGGAAGGGGATGCTATTTCTTTGGCTTCTTATCACTTGTTTGGTTTGGTTTTATGCCCTCAGTGTCTTGGGGAACTTCCTGGGAGAGATTGCTACCAAACAATGATGTGGATTCTTTTGCACAGAAATATTTAAGGTGGGACAGTCAAAGATGTAACAAAGGATTCCTCCCCAGTATTTTATGTTGGTATCACCAATTAACCAGACTTTGATGTACTGCAATAAAATAAGGAACTGTTTAAGAGTTGTTTTGTCCTCCCCCCTTTTAAAGAATGTGAGGAGTTGCCGATTTGCTGGTTCCCCTTCCTCTGATCCCCTTTTTCATACACCCCAGGGCACAGCCAGTGTGCCCCTGGGCTTTGTAAAGCTGGTAACATTAAATTCCCTGGAAGCTCCCCTCCCTCATGTGCATGTAGATGCCCGAGGTTGGTATCTGGCATCTTTCCCCATTGCTGTTTTAATGAGGCAAGTCTTTCACTTGAACCTGGAGCCTGCAGAGTTAGCTCTTCCAGCTGGCCTGTGTCCCACAATCCCATTTCCAAGTGCTGGGATTCCAGGTGGCTACCTTGCGCTTTATCCACTGAGCCATCCTGTCTTGTCAGAACTTCCCAACTGCTACAGTCTGCCAGGTGACACTCCCCATATGAGGGTCAGATGTGGTCCTGGGCAATATGAACGTGAGAACTACTTGTCTGTCACAGTGGGAAGGAGAATTGGCATCCATTTTGATGAGTCAGAGTTGTAAGGCCAGGTGGTCCTGGAAGTCCTAAACTGCCTACAGCTGATGTCACTCAGGCCCCTCGTCCCATTTCCCACATCACTGGCATCAGGACCATTACAGATCTGCAGGCCACTTTAATGCATGCTGTGCCTTAGGGCATGCCTTGCAGCTGCTCTGCCATTAGTATATGACAGAAGCATCGTGTTCCAGCATTCACAAGGCATGGTGGGCCCAGTTTGGTCCGGGGATGGTGGTTTGCCAGGCCCTAAATTAGGATAGACTTAGCACGGACTCTGAAGGCACACTGTCTTGTCTGGTCCCACCACTCTGGCTACTGGACCCCCAAGCTTTTCTCGTCCTCTGCCCAAAAAGCTTGGCAGGCCAGGCCTGTGCACCCAATGACTTGGGCGGCTGAGCAAGAGGATCACAAGTTCCAGGGCCTGCCTGGGCCTCTGAGATCCTGTCTTGAAAGTAAGAGAACTGGGGGTGCAATTCAGTGACGGAGCAGTTGCTTAGTCTCCAGTAATAAAACCCTAAGAGACACCAAGAAGAATGCTGTCATTTACCAGCAACAGGTAATGAATGTCTGCTGCCCTGTGCTGAAGCACCGGCTGTTGGGAAAGCAAAGTTGTGGCTCCTATGTGCCACACAACCAGGAGTCTGGATTTCAGCAGGCTCTCGCTTGCACCGAATCAGTTTATGTCGGTGGTTGCTGGGGAAGAAAATACTTGGGTTCTCTCCCCCTCCCCCCCAGCTATGCCGCATTGATAAGGATAGACAAGAGGCTGAGCACCCAAGGCATCCTAGGATGAGAGGGGGCTTGAAGAGGCTCCCTAGCTGGCAGGCAGTGCTGGGCATCAGTGCTTACCAGTGCCTCCTAGGGAGCAGCATGTCACTATTTGCTTAACCCCAAATTTCAGAGTAAATTTTAAGACCCAGATTGTGGAGCCTTCTGAACCACTGTGTTCTGTAGTGTGCAGCGGCCTGTTGTCTAGAATCCATAGCCTAAGAAAAGCCACTAGAAGTGTCTGACTGTGCTGGTCTCTCTAAAGTGGTTTCCTTGCGATTCAACCCAGTGCCAGCCCTGCCAACATGATCCTCTCACAACTGCAAGGGGACCATGCAGAGCAGCACCAGGGGAGGGGGAGTCCCTTCCAGCGAACATGGCCCCTGTGAGGTACCGAGGGCTCCTCTGGGAGCGGTGGGAGGCAGAGCAGCTGTGATGTTGACTGGGATCCGAGAACCTTTACAGGGAAAGGGTGCTTTGGATAGATGCTGGGCCACTCTCATACCCTAGAAAATGACAGTCACCCAAGTACTGTTCACAAGCACTTTTTTTTTTTTAATTAAGCTGAAGAAAGTGTGGTTAACACAAGACTTGCAAAAATATTCAGAGCCTATGCTGACCTGGTGCCACAGCAACTGAGCCTCTCCTGAAGCGTGCTGGGCCTGCCGCCCCTCCTCTATGCAGAGCCCCCCTCTCTCAAAGGATCTGCTCTCCATGCTGAGACAACCAGGGCAGCTGGCTACATGGGGTGGGCCGCCACAACCCAGCACTGTTTAGAACCACCAGCGTTAGCAGGACAGGGAAACACAACTCGCCTAGAAACAGCTTCGCCCTACCTGCCAGCTAGACCCCCAGAGGCTCTTCTGTGTTTACTGTCTGTCCTTCTGCTCTGGCTGCAGGGGAACTTGAAGGGAGGCAGCATTCCCCATTCCTGGTGAGCATCCACAGTAGGGAGGAAGTAGCCAAAGACATTTCTGTCTGTACTTCGGAGGCAACAGTGGGGTCTCTCCGTCCTGCATGCCCAACTCCTCACCCACTTGGCAACTAAAGCCCTGGAGGTCTTTGTGGCTCCCTGCACAACTGGCCACCCTCTCCCTGTTCACGTGAGCCTGCAGGACCTGGGTGCAACTCCCCAGCCATCTGGCCCACACCTACTGCAGCCCAGCCTCGGTCCTGCGGTACTTGCTGTAGGCTTCCTCAAACATGGCCTTGCAGGGGAAGCAGGCCTTCAGCTTGGAGCAGATGAGGAAGGAGCCGCCCATCTTGCGGTGCAGGGAGTAGGTCTCCTCGGGGGGCGGGATGAGGCGGTGCTGCAGCATGATGGGAATCAGGCTGTGGATCTTCTCAGTGGTGCTCTGGCTGCCAAAGTCAAAGGGCTCCTCTGAGGCAAAGGCTTCCCCCAGGATGAGGATGGCTTCCAGGTGGGCATCCTCCATGGCCTGCATGAAGAGCAAAGGCAGAAGTGACCAGGTCACTGGTGCCCAGACAGGGGATCCTATGTCCGCCTGACCTCGGTACCAAGTTCTCAAAGCTGGCAGACATCAAGAAGAGTAAATCATCATAACGGACTTGTTCTTAACTAGATTGGGTATAGATAATGGATCAATCCCAACCCCCAGGAACCTGGAAGCAACAGCAGTGTTCAATGGGCTCCATGCGAGACAAGAGTACTGTGGCCTAGTGCAGGATGCAGGCCTGAGGCCTGTCCCAAGCCCATGAGACCAAGCAGTCAAGGCCCTAGCCACCATGTGGAGTGGGACCTGCCAACACTGGCCTAGCACATAGCAGTGATCACCCACAGGCACAAAACCCCATGGGTCTCCCACCAGGTGCACAAGAAGCACAGCACTGGAAGGACAGAGCAGGGACTACCTGGGTGAGATGCAAGTCAAGCCCAGCCGCCTAGAGCAAGCAAGAGCTGCCACCCACTGTAGGCTGGACAGGTGAGGAGGATGACCCCAGTTTCCAATGGGAGAAGCCATTCCCCACCCCAGCCTGATGATACAGTTACTAGGTGTGAACTCGGGTCAAGGAGAGTTATGTGCTGCTCCCCAAAGGCCTGGAGTGCTCCACCCACCTACACCAACATTTCTGGCTCTCAGTGTCCATGGAGGGCAGGTAGCAGAGAAAACTTCACGACAGCCCCTGAGCAGAGCACCCTGCACCCCTCCCACAGAGCTTAGTTTTCCCAGTGCTCAGGAGGCCCAGGGCCCACGTAGAGTGACTGACACCTCAGATGTCCCAGGAAGACAAAGCCATGCCCACCCTGCTGACCTCTACAGGGAGCTGGGCCTGCCTCTCTCAGGCAGCCTGGGTGACCACTCACCTTGACCTCATAGCCAGTGAGGAACTTCATCTCTATGGATTTCTTCAGCACCGCCTCCCTGTCTCTGTCAGCAGCAGCCCGGATGATCTGGGTAGAGACAGTCTCCAGAGGGTCCAGAAGCCAGCCCTGACCTGCCCCCACTGATCCTTCTACTGGCCTCCACACCCTGACCTGAGGGGTCACCAGGCTGTGACCAGCTCCCAGGTCGCTCTCCCACCCAGTTCTCAGCCTCTGAAGCATCTAGCCTAAGGCCAGGCTCCGCTGCTGACCTTACCTCAATGTACAGGTTGGTAAAGGATCGGTCATATTCCCGCGTTGCTCCAAAATCCAGGAGAGCCACCTGCAGACAGAGACAGAACACTGGAGTGATGTTCTATGTCCTAGGAGGGTGGGGCAGGGAGAGGAGGACAGCTTTGGGTCCAGGTTCCCAGCTCTGCTGGCACCGGCAGAGGCTCACCTTGTGCTGCTGAGGGTCGTAGAAAAAGTTGGACCAGTTGGGGTCAGTCTGCATGAATTGGAACTCGAACAGCTCCCTCAGGCACAGCACTAGGATGTTGTAGCAGATCTGGGGACAGGGCCAGAGGCCTGGGTCAGGCAACAGACTTACCTGCAAAGTCCCTTCCTACTGGTTCTACCCCACCTTCTGGCCCCTGCAGGGGGATGCAGCTGCCACCATTAGGTTCCCAGCACCAACCAGCCCAGTTCTCTCATACCTCATTCCGGATCTCCTGGCTCAGCCCTTCTGCCTGGTCCAGGGGAAAGCCTGTCACCAGCTCCGAGGTCAGCACATGGGGACTGCAGAGCTCATCCACGATCTCGGGCACATAGAAGAAGGGGTGGTCCTTCAGCAGCTCCCTGGATATGGAGGTAGCTCGTACTCAGCCTGGCCCCTCCACAGCCCCAGAGGGAAAGCCAGCAGGGAGGAGGTGACCACAGGCCTGGGCCCCTGGGACATCTACCCAGAGGCTAGAGGGGCCTGACCCCACAGGTGCTTTAGGTGGTCCTTGGCCTCCCAGGAACCCATGGGTCAGGGGTTGCAAGAGCTACACCTGAATTTCTTGGCGCAGGCGGCCTCCCGCTGGTAGTCACACTCAAGGACCAGTTCCCGCCTCATCACATCAATCAGGTGCTCAGGAAACAAACCTGGGCCAAGAGGGACATCAGTGGGGGCAGCAGGTTCTTCAGGGCCAATTCTCAGCTACCCAGAGCCCAGCCCAAGTGCCCGCCACAGCCCAGCCTCAGACCTTCGGGAAGCATGTTGCTCATGCTGAGCAGAGCCATGAGGTTGCTGACGTCACTGTTGATGCTCTGTGCCACACCAGGGTACTGCAGGGAAGGAGGAGGGGTCACCCCAGCAGGTGGGTGGGTGGTGCAGGCTCTTCTGGCCCCTTAGCTTCCCAAATGTGTTACAGCCAGACCCCTCAGATTAAAGGAACCAGAGCCAAGACCCAAACAATGCTGCTGTGACCCCAACTCTATCACCAACCTGTTCTCCACTTCTACTCACCCCTGTCCCCAGAAACAACCACCAGCTAATGGCCCCCTCCCTCTAGGTTAGTCCCCATGTGTGCCAGGGGGTGAGGATAAAGATAAAGACAGCCCTGAGGGATGCGAGGGGAGACTCCAGAGCAGCATTGGCTCTGCCCTCTGCAGCCCCAGAGATAGGATAGGCACAGATCACACAAGGACATCTACCTGGATCTTCATGGCCACCTCACGGCCACCCTTCATGCGGGCCAGATGCACCTGCCCAATGGAGGCAGCGGCAAAAGGCCGTTCTTCAAAGTACTCTAGCTTGTCCCTCCAGTGGGGGCCCAGGTCATTGTTAAGGGTTTTCTGGAAAGAGAGACCAGGGAAGGAAGACATGAGCACAGCCTGGCCCCTCGACTAGCCCAACAAACATCCTTTTGCCTCCTCAAGGTTTGGTCAAAGGATAGGGCCCTAGGGCCAGGAAGTGACTACACCAGCCTCACCGTCATCTGTTTGAGTGGCATGAAGTCAGCGCTCTGCCGTACCCGCTCGAAGATCTTGGCTAGGTGAGGATTGATGAAGGCATCATCTGAAAGACACAAGAGAAGACAACTGGGGGCCCATCAGGGAGTGAGTGCTCAGGCATGTCATGGGTACCCTCAGCCAATGTGGCCTCCTGGGCAGGGCAGGACAGGGATACCATGTCACCTTCCTCACTCTGGGATAGAAGTTTAGACACAGTGACAGGTCAACCTCAGCTTCTTCTAGCACACAGGGGCTCTGGCAGGGACAGCAGGCATTCTGCACTGGAGTGGACACACTAGTGCAGGGCACCAAGCAACATGATGCACAGCCTGCAATAGTCCTCCCAACCAGGAGAGCAGCCAGGAACCTGCCTGCCTTACCCCTGTGACTTGAGGGGCATTTTGATAATAGTAAGAGAAGAAATTACCCCTCTGACCATGCCTGGACAATGCCACTGTTTCCCACTCATCTTTTTTCTGTGCATCTTTCCTGCCTGGAGTGGCGCTGTGCACTTTCTCAGACAAGTCTCTATCACTCCACAGGCTTAGTTTTCCATGGGATGTGGGAGCACATGGCAAGAGCAGCAGACACCTACACATCCTGACAGTTGACCAGCCTATGCCCTACTTGCTTTCATCCCTGTCGCTGCTACCCTTGGACCCTTGCTGCAGTCCCAGCATGAGGGAGGCCCCTGTGGATACCTCCTGATCTCACCATCCACTGGAGTCTTCCATCAGGAAGTTCCCTGACACAGGACTGTAGCGGGCAGGGAGTGGGCATCACTGGACTTTGGATAGGTGATGTTCACACCTTTTCAAGAAAGTCTGTCCAGCAAAATAGCCCCAGGCAGCACCCCACACTCCATACCATGCTGAAAGCTGAATTTTGGTCAAGGCAGAAGGCCTATCTTGTGCTCTCCTTTCTAGTCAGAGCCAGCCAAACACCACCAGGAGGCCCAAGGCTCCCCCACTGCTGCTCCTCTTCCTTACTTCCTCTTCCTTACTTCACCTGACTTATGACTTAGCCTTCCCTCCCTGGGGTCAAACACTGTCCTCAACCAGCTCCCTGTGACCCAATGCAGCAGTTCAGCAGGGGCAGGGTGCCATGCTGAGATTCAGGAAAACCTATGGGTTTCTCAAAAAGCCCTAAAGGAAGAAGATGTCCCTGGTTCCTATTGAAGATGATACTATCTTAAACATCCTTACACTGCCCAGTATCCCAGGACTACCATAGATCTGCTTCCCACCCCTTCACATCACACCCACTGTGCTCTCTGCCACAAGCCAGATGGGAGCTGAGCTCACCACTCACCCTGGATGCTCAGCATCTGGCCCAGCTTCAGCGCTGCCCCTCGCACCTTGCACAGCGTGCTCACAATGCGCTCAGCATTAGCCTCGGAGAGGAAGGGGCTAGAATCCAGCACGGCCTTCTTCCCTGTGGGCAGGAAGAGTGAACATACACTCGGGGCTCAGGGAGGGTGACAGAAGCAATGTTCACAACTGACAGGCATCCATAGACCTCGTGTACATCCTCCTCAGCATTCCAGGGTTAACTGGGACTCCCCAGGCCCTCTAGCACTTTCCAATGTGCACAGGTGTATAAGCACATACCACCCAGATGTCAGTGCAGGTGGAACAATTCAAGCAGGGCTGGGAAGCCTCTTAGCAGTGCCCAGGTGAGGATGGTCAAGCCTTGCCCCACCTGGTGTCCCAACTGGAGGCTTTGTACATCCCTGGGGACACTGTGCACTTGTCACACAAGCTTATCTAGCTACAGTGAGAGCCTTGTCCATGAGGATAGACGACTCAGGGTCAAAGACAGCACATAGCTTACTGGTCTTGTTTCTTTCCTCTTCTCAGTAGCCCCATAGCTTAGCACAGCTAGCTGGCCCATGGGAAACATGCAGTGACCCCAAGGCTGCGACAACCTTTGTCCAGGACATAGGATGGTGACAGGAGCTGGGCAATGACTCCAGGGAGTGCAGGTGCCAAATGAATCCTGCTGCCAGCCAACAGTATGGCTAAATGGCATTGCCTCTGCAATGTGCACACTGAGCACATCCATGCAGAGGTAGGAACAGACCCAAACAGGGGTCTAGGCTGTTAGACATCTCTGGGCCCCCTGGCTCTGTGAAGGGGCTTTTGCTGCTTCAAATTATATCCCATGAGACAGGGCAGAAGGCTCAGCAACATGTGCTTAGCATTAGAACTGAAACTCTGTGGAATATGAAGCCTGGGTAGTAGAAACAGTACTAGGAGGAGGATTTTTCTAGGACCTCAGCAAAGGAACAGAAGTGACCACATACTGTCCTCTGCCAAGCCAAATCCAGCCTGTCAGACGAGTCAGGGAGGGGGCTGTCCTTGGGTAGAGAGTGCAGAGCCCTCAATCTGCCAGCCCTGGAGGCAGATGTGGTAAAGGTTTAGGCCCACTCTCTTGCCTAGACAAGTGGACAGGATCTTAGAGGGCAAGGGGAGCTCCACAGGAAGAGGCTGGTTTGCCCACAAGGCTCAGCTGTGGCCCTGAAGCAGAGCCAAGGCAAGGAAAATGGGTCCAGAAGGCTCTCTGACAACAGCAAAGGACCCAGGGAAAGTATCAACAATAGTCCTTCTGCCCTTCCCAGTCTTGGGACTTGGGGGACTGCAGAGGGAGGGAATTCGGGCAAGGGCAGTGTCCAAAGCTGGGACAGGAAAGCTTTCTCCCCTAACCATATGCAGACCATGCCTTGCCTGGGTCCCCAGCTCTCCTACCTGAGCTTTCCTAGGCATCCTGTCTCCAAATCTGGCTGGTACCCACAGGGTGGAGATATGTCCCTGCCCAGAATGACTAGGGAAGCCAGGATAGGCTAGAAGCATGATGGCATGGCCAAAACAGGGCAAGGCCTCCAGGACAGAGGTTGCTGGCCTGGTCAACATCATTCAAGTTAAGGTGTACTAGGGCCTGTTAGGGTGGATAGCAGCCAACTCTAGGGACCATGAGGGGTGCTGTGCCTGGGAAGGCTGGTCTCTCATCTACAGAAACACAGACTTCACATTCTAAAGTGCTTCATCAGCACCAGTACTAAAAATACATGAGCTAAATTCATTGTCCTCTAGCCCTTTTTTTTTTTTCTGAGGTAGGGTCTCGCTCTAGCCCAGGCTGACCTGGAATTCACTATGTAGTCTCAGGGTGGCCTTGAACTCACGGCGATCCTCCTACCTCTGCCTCCCGAGTGCTGGGATTAAAGGCGTGCGCCACCACTCACGGCTGTCCTCTAGCCCTTTCTAAGGACATACCAGGAGACCTGTCCCAAGCCTGGGGCCTGTGTGATATAGCTATACTCTCTTCAGAAGGAGGATTCCACTGATGAATAAGGCCCGTCTGAGTGGCTGCCAAGCCCCTTTGGATCCCAACAATGCCTGGACTGGGGATGGGGTGGCAGTGCAAAGACGGGGTATCAGGTCCCTATGGATGGAGGCAGAGCTATGATGACCCTTAATGAGATGACATAACCAAACCACCAACAGCCAGCTCTATCAACACTGCTCTCAATAGTTTCCACCCCTAAAGGTCCCTGCTGGGTGAACTAAACCACCTGCTCATCTTTCCCCATCCCTGGAGAAGTCTGAAGGGCTCACATGTCACCCAGCAGCTGCTCCTTGCATCAGGAACACCCCCTAGGCTTTGGTAGGACTGACTGTGGAACATTCTCTAGATTGCACATCCACAGATGGTCACTGGACTCATGTTCCACACAAGACTGACCCTGAGAGGCAGAGGACAGAGGCATTATGATTTTTGACTAAGAGACCAACAGTTTCTGGAGAGGTTTCAGCTTCCCCAGTGACAGTCGGTGAGAGAGGACACAGTAAATCTGTCTCACCAGCCTATCCACAGGAAGTGGGGAGCCCTGGGTACCTGACTCCACAGGGCCAACAGGCCCTAGAGGCTCCTCAAGAGAGAGCAGGAAGGGGTATAGAAACGAGGTAGGTGTGGAGGAATGCTAGTGAGTAGCAGGTGAATGTGAAAGTCATTAGTGGCAGATTCAGGGAGCCAGAAGGGTCTGGGTGAGCAGCTGAGACTGAAGGGGAAGTGGCCTGCAAGCTTCCAATACTCTTAGTCAGGTGACTATTAATGTGAACAGCCACCCAATCCTAGAGGAATCACCTGCACAGATGGGTGGGAAGGAGAGGGCCTCTGCTGGTGACAAGGAAACAGACTGGACTGTGGGTGATGGGCTCAACCCTCCAGGACCTCCCTTCCCTGCTCACCTGTGGAGTTTTCAGAACGCATGCTCTTCTTGGCAACCTCAGCCAATGCCCCAAAGCCCAGACCCACGGCCAGACCTGCAAGGATGAGGGTACACGTGTGTGATGGTTAGGTTTTGTTTTCAACTTGACCTTTTTAGTAATCTTGGGTGGGTCTCTGATATTGTTCACAGGAAGGCAACCCTCTCAGTAGGGAGCAGGACATAAGGAAGCTCAGGAAAGCTAGAAATGAACATCCCTTCCTGGGAAGGCAGTGCAGGAAGAAAATTCCATAGATTCAGGAAGCCTGCAAGACCTCACCCTAAGGCTGTATAAAAAGGAAAGAAATCCCTCTCTTCCTTCTGCCTGTTTTGCTTGTGTGTGGTGCTGGTGATGGGTTTGTCTCTCTCTGCTTAGACCTCTGATAGGGGGCCAGCCTCTTTCACCATTATGGAACTTCCCATGGATCTGTAACTTCAATAAATCCTTTCCTTCCATAAACTGTGCCTGGCTTGGAGGTTCGTCCCAGCGTGTTAAGTAGAGATGGTGCTGTCTACCTACCAAGCTGGTGCATCAGTAGGCAGACACCCCCCACAACACGCTAGGAACCTTCACTGGCTAACACTCCAGCATTTTGAAAAGTGGGGGAAAGGTGGTAGAAACATGTTGGCTCTGGAGATCCATCCCCACCCTTCCCTCACTTTTGACAGTTCACATGTTGATGGGCACACAGAGACCCCAAAGTGCTGTGTGCCAGGAAATACACTGCAGGGCCCAGAACAAATGGAAACAAACCAGACATAGTCTGTGGGCCACACCTGAAAACACTCCATGGAATATACCTACTCCAAGTCTGTAAGAAAAGGCTCTAGTAATCTAGAATTCTCTTAAGGCATCAAACAACAAAGTTGATGATAAACACTGGAATGTTCCACAAAAGCAAAAGAGTATCCCCAGACGAAGCCCAAAAGGACTCCCAGAACAGGCCCTAGACCCTAGCTCACCCTTGCTACTGGCAGCACTAACAATGGACTGAGGGCAATCAGGGTCAGGCCCTCCCTCCTTATAGGCTGCCAAGGCCCCACAGAAAGCCTAAGGGCCTTGCTCAGGGCTGGCATTTACCTTTAAACTCACTAGCTGGCTGTTCTGGGCAGAGACAAGAGTGAGGGGTGTATGAGAAGTACTCAGATCACAGGCAAGAGGGAGGACATTAAAGCTTCCATGATAAGGGATTTTAAGGAGACACAGCAGCCCTCACACCTGCAAGTATGTGTGTGGGGGGTAGCATTTTCCACTGGGTGATTGTTTAAGGAGCAAGGAAATCTGCACTTATGTCATTATTTTCCAACTTTTCTACAGTGGTAATGCATTATTTAAGAAAAGCATTTAACTGCTGGCCCAGGTTTTAGTTCCCCAAAACACACACAAAGTCAAATGCACAACAGGGCACATGTGTCAGGAGTTTGTTTGCAATGGCAGAAGCCCTGGTGTGCCATTCTCTCTCCTTCTCCCATCTTCCCTCATAAAATAATAAATATAAATAAAAAGGTAGTCGTTTTAAAACATATTTTTTAAAGTATGAGCACACCAGGGCCTCTTGCCACTGTAAATGAACTCCAGATACATGAACCATTTTGTGCATCTGGCTTTACATGGATTCTGGAGAATTGAACCTGGGTGGTCAGGCTTTATAAACAAGTGCCTTCATCCGCTAAGCCATCTCCCCAGCCGTTAAAAATATATTTACAATACATTTTTCATGCCACTAGGTGGCAATACAGCCTCTGCTTTGCCTGTTACAGCAGCAGCTACTGAAGGGTCATAATGACTACTCAATGAGTAAAGTGCCCACACTAAGAGCCAGGCACACAGTGCTGTGATGAAGCGGATTTCCTATTCAACATGATCAGGCCAGTGCTGAGCAAAACAGTATCTCATGGGAACCACAGACATGATTTTGAATTTTCTGGGAGCCCATCACAATACAAAGGCAAGAATAGACAATGAATTGTTTTATTTAACCCAAGATATCAAGGAGAATCAGCAAGTAACCAATATAAAAATAGTTTACAAGAGCCGGGAGTGGTGGTGCACGCCTTTAATCCCAGCACTTAGGAGGCAGAGGTAGGAGGATCGCCGTGAGTTCAAGGCCACCCTGAGACTACATAGTGAATTCCAGGTCAGCCTGGACTAGAGTGAGACCCTACCTCGAAAAACCAAAGAAAAAAATATATAGTTTTACACTTGTGGGTATATACTAAATCTAAATATACACAACATCCTGTGTGAAGGGCACGTGCATACATTGCTTTGGACACGTCAAACACTTGGTGTGGTTGCTTCAAATGCTCAAAGTACTAGACAGCATGGGTCAGAATAAGCCAAGCTCTAGCAATTGCAGGAAGAATCCATGGGCATGATAAAACATCTCATCAGGGACATCTTAGTGCACTAGGATGGGAGGTGCCAAGGTCTGGGTGCTTGGTGGGCATGCTAGCCATGTTCTCTCAACACTCCACCCTGCAATTCTGGAGGGCAGCGGACACGAAGCTGGGCACCATAGTCTTTGACTAAACATTAACTCACCACCACCTGTGCCAATCCCCCTGCCCAGCACACAAACAGCCAAGCAAAGAACAGGCAGCGGTAACCTTCACCCATGTCCCTATCTGCAGCCAGAACCTCCTCTGCTTCAACAAATCCTGAAACTAGCCCACAGTAAAAGTAGAAGGTGTCATGGGTCACTCAGCCTGTCCATGCTTAGAAGGCACCGGCAGAGCCACCCCCACTCCTGCTGGTGTAGCCCTACACCCATCCCTGACTCTGTCAAGCTCGTCTGCCATTTTGACACTCCCAGAAGGAGCCCAAACTCAGCAATGGCAGAGGCTGTATAAAACAAAGGCCAAAGAAACATTCCCCAAGGAGGCCACAGACTCCTCTAGATCTGCACTAGGCTAAAGTGCTGCCAGTGGAGGGACAGGCCAGCTCCCTGCAGCAGGCGGCCCAGAAGGTAAAAATAAGCTCAGACCAGCCAGAAATCCTATTTTGGCCTTGCCAATTCCATGAACCCAGAATAATCTGCCCCCCCCCTCCACCAGTCCTGTCACGCTTCTCGGAACCCCCTGACCAGCTCTGCCTTCACTTAGAGCCAGGTAAACCTAGGAGCAACTTTGAGATTTCCTGCCATGCTGAGGTACCAGGGTTCTGCACCCAAAGCCCTCACATAGCACAGCTCTCCTGCTCTGATCCACCAACATGGAGACTTGCCTTCTCCGAGGCCACCAGAAAGTCCCAGAGAAAAACCCACCCAAAGCCACTGTCAGCAGTGTGGCTTCACTTCAGGCCTATAATAGAGCACTGCCCACACACAGAAAGTTCCCAACACTTCTCACTAAGGACGGTTTTGCCTTGAAGGACAGGAAGTGGCAGAGAGCATAGGGCTCTCCCCCTTGGCAAGGGCCTGCTCCATGTAACCTCAGGAGCACCCCTGCAAGGCTCCAGTCTCCCTGGAGGTGGCAAGACGAGCGATCATTCTTGTTCTCCTCAGACACCAGAGATGGAAAAGCAAACCTACTTCCAACAAGTCCTTCATAAACAGTGCTTAAGAGCAGGAATCATAAGTCACCACACCTGGTGACTCACTTCACCTGCCAAACACTCCAGGCCCATTTACAAAGGCTAAAGGAAGTCTTTGTAGCAGCAGCAAGGGGGAAATACACAACTATGGAAGAAACTACAGTAGTACTGCAATGGCACTCACTGTGAGCCAGGGCCTGCCCTCTGCCATGCCTTCATTTTTTCAAAATTTTTAACAGTGCTGGGGATGGAACCCAGTGCCTTATATATGCTAGGATGCTAGGCAAGGACTCTACCCTGAGCCACTTAAGTCCCACTTTTTATTAACACGTGTGTGAGTCATCCTAATAAGCCCACCCAGAGCAGACAAATGGACACAGATGCTGTCTTTTGATTCTAAGTGTTCCTGATCCTCAGTAATCAAGTCTCCCTCTACCAACACCAAACATAGAGTCCAGACACAAGAGGAAAGGGAACAGGAAGGAGAGGGGGCAGTGCCTGGGGCTTGTTCTTCAAGGGCCTCAGGACCTGGGCTTCCATTCCTAGAACTGAACAGTGGAGGAAGAGCTAACAGGCCCTGTGCTGAGTGCACAGGGAGGGAGGGACCTAGTTACAGGGTGAACAGATCAGACTTCCCAATACAAAAGGACTGGACTCAGGTTCTGAGGGCTGTCACAAACGTGCATATGGCTGGCCCACTTCTGGGCTCAGCTTCCTCCTCTGAAACTACAAAAAATAGCCACCTCATCTCTAATATAAAGCTTCTGAGGGGGAAAAAATCAGAACCCCCCCCCACACTTTCAAGGACACTTCTGAGAAAACAGAGTAATTAATGCCCACACACCTGCCAGCAAAGATGGCCTCATGCCAGGTCTGGGAATATGGTGTTGTTATACAACGATGGATGCTTCCAGAAGTCTTGACCACCTGAGCCAAAGATGCAAATGCATACAATCTTAGAATGGCCCTGCTAGTCCCCTGGCCAGTGACAGCAAGGTCTTGGTCAGTGTCCACAAACTAAGACAATACAGTAAGTCTTTCACAAAACTAAGTTATTGTCCTTTATCTTAGGAGCATATCCTTTGCACTCTTGCATCCTTAAAAAGTCCTCTGGGACTTTCTGGTGGCCTTGGAGAAGGCAAGTCTCCATGTTGGTGAATCAAGGTTGCAAAGATGGCTCAGCAGTTAAGGGCACTTGCTTCTAAAACCTGACAAACTGGGTTCAACTCCCCAGAATTGCATAAAGCCAGATGGCGCATGCATAGGGAGTTTATTTGCAGTGCTTGGAAGCCCTGACATACATGTCTGTCTGTCTGTCTGTCTGTCTGTCTGTCTGTCTCTCTCTCTCTCTCTCTCTTGCTCTCCTTGCAAATAATAAAAATATTTTAATGTTCTTATTTTTTTTTGCTTTTGTGTTTCCACTGTATGCACAGATGTGTGCACCCCATGCATGTGTGTGTGGAGCTCAGAGAAGAACATCAGGCATCCTCCTCCATTGCTCTTTATTTCCTTGAAGTGGAATCTCTCACTGGACTTGGATCTGCTGTGTTCAGTCAGACTGGCTGACCAGCAAGCCCTGGTGATTCTCCTACCCCAACCCCAGCACCAGGGTTTCGGGCACACAAGGCCATGCCCAGATTATGTGTGCTGGGATCAAACTCAGGTGCTCAGGCTAGCAGAGCAGGTGCTCTTATCCACGGCCCCAAAAATGTCCTTTTTAAAGAGAAAAAAAATTGTGGTGTAATGTGTTCAATGTTCTTTCTTGGCCAAATTTTAAAAATAATTACTCTATGCCCTCTCTCCCAATGTCTGTTTTTAATTTTCCACTGATAAGGGGAGAAGGACACATGATTCCAGAGAGCTTTGTTACCATTACCCCCAGGTGTATCAGAATCTTTCTAACACAGGAGAACACTCTCCTGTTACATCACCCTTAAAAAACCCAATGGTATCTCATAGCTTTGTCTTTTTTTTTTAATGGTGCTACAGACTGAACCCAGGACCTTACACTTATCACTGCGCTATGTCCTCATCTCCCATGCTTTTCTCATACCAGTTTCCCAATCCTTCCTACATGAAACCTAACATCCTTATGGCCTCTTATTACTTCCCTTTTTATTTCTTCCCTATTTCCCTTATTTAGCTAGCTCCTACCTGCTGCCTTACTGCTGCACATTATAAATTCCTGTGTGAAGGCCCTGTAACCACCAAAGCGTTATGCAAAAGCAGGAAAACAGTGTGCTACCCCTTCTAAAAAGTCTTTAATAGTGGCTGCTTTACCCATTAAAGGATTTCTTTAGTTTTGCATGTGTATGTGTGTGGTATGCAGGCAGGCACACGTGTGTATTCCGGTGTACATGCATGTGAAGAACAAAGGTTGATGTCAGGTGTCTTCCTCAGTCACTCTCTACCTTATCTTTTGGAGACAAGGTCTCTCACTGAATCTGAAACTTACCAATCAGGCTAGACTAACAGCTAGCCAGCCAGCCCAGGGGTCCTCCTGTCTTGGTCTCCTCAATGCTGGAGTCATAAGTGCACACTACCACACCCAACTTTTTACACAAGTGCTAGGAATCAAACGTGGGCCCTCATGCTTGTGTCTCTCAAACTCCTTGTCCTGTAACTAGGTCTTTGTTGTTACGACAGAGTCTCACTGTGGTCCATGCTGCCCTCAAATTCCCAATCTTCCTGCTTCCGCCTTCCCAAGGTGTAAAGGTGTGAGGCACTCTGCCCAGGTCAGTTCTCTTTCATTTTACATGTCTGCCAAGGAGTCTATAAGGCATTTCCTATGTTACTATTGGATATGAAAATGTCCCTGAAAAGACTTGTGCTAAAGACTTGGACCCCAGTACAGAAGTATTCACAAGTATTGCTACTGAGAGGTGATTGGATCATAAGGACTCTGTATCACTGGATTAACTCATGAGTGACTTCATAGCTGAAAGGACTTGAAGTAGGTCACTGGGGTAAGCCCTTGAAAGCTGTATTTTGAGTCTCTCCCCTTATTCCATCTCTTTGCTTCTCTGCCACCATGCAGTGAGCAGCTCTGCTCTACAACATGCTCCCCACCGTGATGTTCTGCCTTACCTCCAGCCCAGGGCAATGGAGCAAAGGGATCATGAGCTGAAACTTCTGAAACCAGGAGCCAAATTAAATGTATCCCTCTTTATATAAGTTACTTATCTCAGGTATTTTGCCATAACAACAGAAAACTGACTAACATCCTCTGAGCCCAAAAAACGAAATCACAAATACAAAAATGGGATGAAAAATACAGAAGAGTGCAGGAGACACAGATTTAAAAAAAAAGAATCTAATGTATGTCCAACTAGAGTCCTGGAGAGGAAAGAGATTACAGTGTTACAAAACTGGTGAGAGACATCAAGTCACAAATTCAAGAAACTCTTAAAGCCCCAAAAGCATCTAACCAAATCATAAATTGCTTTAAAAAAAAAAACTTAAAAGCAGCCAAAGATATGTAATTGATAGCTTTTCTTTTTCTTTGGCTGGGTATTTTTAGACAAGATCTCACTAGGTAGCCCGGGTTGGCCTGGAAATAGCTATGTAACCCAGATTGTCCCTGAACTAGCAATCCTCTTCTGCATGTGCCTCCCAAGTACTAGAATTACAGGCATGCGCCACCATATCTGGCTAGACAGCTGGGCTTTCAATATAACCATAGGAGACTGGTAACCTGGGGGCACAGGCCTACAAACCTAGCTATTTGGAGGGTTGGCTTGCATGGGCTACAGAGAGTTCAAAATCAGCCTAGTCAAATCGTAAGACCTTGTCTGAAAATAAAGTTAAAAGATAGGGCTATGGTTCACCTGACATGCACAAGGCAAGAAAGAGGAAGAGAGGGAAGGAGGGAAGGACAAATATTGTTAAAAATGCTCAAAGGAAATAATGCCCAACACAGAATACCATGCCCAGCAAAAATACCTTCTAAAACAAAAGTATAACAAAACTGAAAGAATGAGGAGCGCATGGCATAGAGAAAAAGAAATTCTTCAGAGAAAATGAAAAGTATGCCAAATATAATTATGTAAATACAAGAAGAAATACAAAAGGGTAAATATGTGGATAACCTAAATTCATATAAACTATACCAAGAAACAGTGTCAGTCTTGGGGTATAGCTCAGTACTAGAGAATTTGCCTAATGCATATAAGGCCCTAAATTTGATCCTCAGCACTGTTAAAAGAAAGGAAGAAAGGGAGGGGGTAGGTAAAGAAGAAGAGAGGGGGAGGTTGAAACTGCCTTCTAGAGTTTGATGCCTTAATAATTTGACAATAAGTGAAAAACACAACAATAGAAACAATGCATATCCACAGTAACACAGAAAGCAAGCCAGACTACACAGATTAAGTGTTTAAATCACTAGCATCATTGGAAGATAGTAAAATTAAACATTTTTATTACATTTTGGTAAGTTAAGGATACATGCTATAATCTTGAGTAGCCACTCAAAGCATGTTAGAGGAATGTAAAACAAAAGCTAACAAAGAAAAAAAACTATTTTTTAACTCTTTGATTAACTTAAAAGAGAGGAAAAAAGGAAATAGAACAGATGGGTCAACTAGTAAACAAAAACAAAAATTAAAATACCAAAATGTTTTTAAATGTTGATCAATATTAATAATGATCCCAATCATAAAGAGATGCATATTGTGACAACCAACTATATGAGAATTCTTTTGAGGTACACAGGATCATTTACCAAAATATTGCCATTTGTAGTGAATGGTAAAAGCCTTATTTTACACAAGGAAAAATCAAGGTAGGGCCCAAAATCACGTAAGAAAACAGAATTGAAGAATTAGAACCCAGATATTATAATGTCCTAAAGCTCAGCTCTAACCACTAGCCTAATATATGACTATCTGTCACATCATTCTTTAGCAGAATCTTATATCCACAGATAACAGCTGCTTAAAGTACCTCATTAGCCATAATGTCCCAAAACCAAATTAGACTAAATACTCCTGTTTCTATCTCAGAATCAAAATGAGCCACTGAAGCTGGAAAACACTGCTGCCAACCTCCCCAAATACCTGTCCAGGTTCCTTCAACATCCCACCTCCCTGAAATCCAAAGCAGTCTCTTCCCTTCTTCTCTGGGTGTAAAAATGCCCTAACAACATCAAGCTGCACATTGAAAATTCCTCAACCAAACTAGGAGGCCAGAAGTGCTTCCAGAGAACAAAGTCAAGCAACACTGATTCAAACTGGACAGTGACCCACCAGTGAGCCATGCATTCCACATTACAAAAAAGATACTTAAATACTAAATAATATGCTTACAACTCTGAAGCAGAAATGTTTCTGTAATGCATGTAGCTCTTTCTGAGGATTTGCAGGAATTCTGATCTTTTTTCCAATTCTATTTCTGTCTTATGTTGCTGGTTTGCGTGCTGGAGCTCAAACCCAGGACCTCACTTCACACTGAGGAACCTGTCCAGCACATGACATGTTTTAAATGCTGATCCTGACCCACTGAATTCATTTCACACTCACTAAATGGTCACAACTAAGTCTGAAAACTTCTGAGCAGTATATGAGGCACATTCTTTCCTCACCTGATTCCTCTGCGCCCATCCTGCCAAGCCAAAAACAGACAATTGCTTGGACCAGAATGCAGGCAGCTCTGAAGCACAGCTGTAGGCAAACGTCAGCACATAGACAAGGAGGTCTCCAGACATCAACAAATGCTCAAGAGGCTTCTGTCTGTGCAAAGCACCTGCCGGACCTGGGCTCCTCTGTACCTCTGTTCCCTCTGGCTTCCCATATCCCATCCTCTGAAGAAAGCTGGTGGAATTACTTGAGGAGGTTCTAGAAACTTTAGGGGCTTAGCTAGAGGTTCTCAGAGGTATATTGTCCCCAGCCTGTTCCTGGTATATTCTGCTTCCTGTCCAAGGCAAAGAATTTCCTTTATCACATTCTCCTACGATCATGATGTTCTTTCCCTCAAGGCCCAAAAATAGAGCCAAGTGACCATAAACTGAATACTTTGAAACTATGAGTGAGTCAAAATAACTAATTCCTCTCTTTAAGTTGTTTCTGCCTGATGTTTTGGTCAGTGACAAGATACACAAAAGGAGACTCATTAGCCAGTAAAAAAGTAGACATCAGACCTGTTTGTATCTAACCACTTGCCAAGGCCAGTACATGAAACAAGCTGCCAAACTGTTTGTTCATTATTTACACTGCCTGTAGAGTCAACTGAAGATGGTTAAACCTCATGAAATGCACTGCAAAAGGACAGTATTCTCAACAGGACCTCCATAACCAGATCAACAATGCATAAGCATTATAAAACGCAGCTACCTGCACTATGAAACTGTCCTTCAAGACACACTAAACTAGCACAAGTATGGTGGTGTACACAATGACTGCTCACACAAGTATAAAGTCCCCAACACTGCATGCAGTATACTAAACAGACTTTAAATGATAGCAACTCAGGACTATAGTCTCAGTATCATTGACTACAAGGATCTGGCAAATGGGTCCCCCAAAAGGTTGATCTCAGAGCAAATAGTGCTCTAAATGGGGCTAAAGGGCCCAGTGAGGAGCCTACAAAGACCAGCCTCCTTCTTACAGACTGTGCCAAGGAAAGCCTTCCAAACAGTCCAAGCTATAGCTCATGGCAGGGCACTGGCCACACATGAACCCCAGAAGGGCTTTAATCAGTAATCAGGTAACCCATAGAAACATCCAGACCCTCAACAGCTAATAAAGATAGTTACTATTACATATTCCCCTATCTTGGGACAGGGTCCCCACCCAACTTCCACCTCCATGTAGTGTGGCCACCTCCATTCAACCTGGACAGGCAAGGCAGGGAAGGAGGTGAGGGGGCAGCACGAACACACAGCCACCTCACCTCCAAAGTTGGCCAGCCGCCCAATTCGTGTAACTGGCACCTTCCGCTCCCGAGCCCGCTCACTGAGCTGGAGGAAGAAAACAAAAGAGGCATATGGAATTGGCAAATGGGACAAAGCAATCTCCCCTCTCCATGCCCCCAGGGAGCAACTCCACCTGGCAACACTGTACCAAGAGGCCTCGATATTAGCTAAAAATCCCTAAGGATGGTATCCAGAAAGGGGGGGGGGGGCAAAACTAGACCCAGGAGGAAATGGGAACTGCCCAGCCCCTGCCAAGCTTCCTCCAAGACATACCATCTGCTTGTGTGGCTTGTTCTCAGGGCGAGCCTTGGCCTGACGTGCTTTCTCAATGTCCTCAGCCGTTAGGCCCCCCACAGGAGACTGGTCCTGGTGGAAGAACCTTCGCTGGACACCACTGGCCAAAAACAAGTCTCTGGGGTCTGCCAAGAGCTTCCCATTGACCCTGCCCAGAGGAGAGGTAGCCTGGCCCGGGAGCCCAGTTTCCCTGAAGGGTCCACTGGCAACATAGGCAGGAGCTGGTCCTTCACTGTGTCCATGACCCAGAGGTGAAGGCAGCGCCTGGTCTGGGGCAGAGGCTGCTGAGAGGTCTGGGGAGTTTCCAGCTGCCTGAGGCGTTGAAAAGTGGAACTCAGATTCCAAGTCATCAAAGTTCTCAGTAGCATATGACTCGTCATGCTTCTCCTGATCCTGCAGAGAAAAAAGGCCAACATGAAGCCAAGGAGGAGAGAAAAAAGGCCAACATGAAGCCAAGGAGTGGCCCAGAGCTCCTCCCAGTGTGGGTATAGAACTACATGCCAGTGCCACCCACCCTTTCAAACCCTCTAGTAGTACCATGACACTATGCCCAAGACTTGAGGCCCCCTTCAGAGCCCCGGAGGCAGCACCTCCTGGTTCTAGACTGCTTCTGCCAGGACTCGGCCATGTGGCATCAGGCAAGTAATAACACCATTGATTACTCACTGTTGGTCTAGCCAGGATCAGGCCAGACACACATGGCTCTAGGCAATAAGTTAGTTCCTTGCCTATAAAGTAGGACCAAGGGGATTTCAAGGGAAACCAGGGCAAAAGGTGGGAAAAGCTTCCAGAGGTAAGAAGTTGCAGCAAGTGGTGAAGATGGGTGCACAGATGGGAACCACTGGGCTCCCCAGCATCTCACTGCAAACATGGCCCATACCATCAGCCTGGATATACAGTTAAGAGTTTCTTGCCAGTCATGATCACAGTTACGGCAAAGCCTGACTTCCTTAAGAATTTGGAATTTTGGAATATAGGGAAAGGGGGCAGAGGACATCCCATGTTTTCTTTTTAAGTTACCCAGGCCTGATCTTTAGGCCCAGATTTATTTTAATTTTGAACCTGGAATGACCTTGAATGAATTCCTAACCCTTCTCATCTGCTTCCTCATTTGAAAATAGAGTCCCTAGAGTCAGAGTGACATAGAGTTACAGTATGAAGGCTATAGTTAAACAGCACCAAGTCCTAAAGAGAGGGATATGGCTCAATTCCCTAGTTCAAATGAAAACTGGTCAAATCTTATAGTCTACATATTGTCCACAGGAGCAACCACAGGAGACCTGGAGTCTTCCATGCTCACCTGTCTGAGATACCTTAGGGACTAAAGTTTAAGATTTGTCCTCCAATGCAAGGGGGCAGACTGGGTGCCTCTGTCTCTGTCCAAGGAGGAAACTGAGGCTGAGAGCCAATGTGACTAGTAAAGGCCAATGGCCAGCAAATGGCAAAGCAAGCGTCCAAATCCAAGGCTTGCCCTGCTGGCCCAACCCAGGTTTCCTTCTTTCCTGGGTGTAAAAATTAGTCACATTGGGACTCGAAACCTCTTACAGCTAGGGAAGTCTTGATCTGAGGAGTCTGGAGCAGAGTCCCTTCCTGCCCCATAACTCCCATGATGGCCTCCCGTGGGACTGCTAATTGTTGAAATGGCTGTGGGACCAACAGACAGCAAAAATTTCCCTGTGCTTTCCCAGCCTTTGTAAGTGCCTGCTGCATGAGCATGTGAATAAGTCCCTGGGGACCCAGAGCAAGCAGACCCCGCAGACCTTCAGGGTGAAGAAAGTACCATAAACCTAAATATTAGGGAATGAAAGGAAGCAAGGTGGCCACCATGCTCAGAAGCTTCCTCTGTGGTGATGGGTCATCCTGCCTACTGGCTCCAGTGACTTAGAACAATAGCCCTGCCTTTTCCTGACTTCAGGTCAGGTCTAGGGGAAAGGATGAGAATAGAGAACAGGAGAGAGGAAGCCCCTGATGAATCTTTTGCTCTCATGGAGAAGGCCAGGTCCAGCATGTGGTCTCACTTGAGAGCAACCAACATAGGCAATGGCGCAAGCTCACCCTGAGTGCTCCATAGGCCCAACACCCGGCCGAAGGCCACGTCCAGTCTCAGCATAGGGAAGGCAAGATCAGGGAGACCTGGCTGAGAATGGGACAAAGATTCTGGCCCTGTTGCTTAATAAGCATTAAATTGCTTCATCTGAGAAATGGGACAAGCATCCATGTCTGCTCCATCCCGTGTATCAGTGAAGGACCTCACAAGTACTCTGCAGTGTGCCTTTCAATACACAGATGCCTCTGAACACTCATGCACACTCACATGTGAACTCACGCGCACACACACACGCCTACACCCTCCCTCATCCCTTCAAGACTGTCAAATTGGTGGTGGTTGCAGAAGGATACCACAGTGAGCACATTCTGCTACAGACATACATGCTCACAATAACCTCTGAAGCACAGCTTCGGCTTAAAAATTACCCCTTGATGTAAGAAGCTGAGGTTTGGGGGACTGAAAGATGGCTCAGCAGTTAAAGGTGCTGCCATACAAAGCCTGATGGCCCAGGTTCAATTCCTCAGTACCTATGTAAAGCCAGATGTACAGACAGTGCACGCATCTGGAGTTTATTTACAGTGGCAAGAGGCCCTGGTGCACCAATATTCCCCCCATATATCTCTCTCTCTCTCTCTCTCTCTCTCTCTCTCTCTCTCTCTCTCTCTCTGCAAATAAATCAATAATTTTTTTAAGATGCTGAGGTCTCCTGAAGCTTGGTGCTTCAAGAAACACCTGAGAGGCATGACAAGGAGGCCAAGGCCAAGCTGGCCTTAGCAGGCCTGTCACAGCCACTAATCTGGAAAGGAGCACCCTCAGGAGAGTGAAGAACAAATGAGACCTTGGCTCAGGCTCTGCAAGCTTGGGGCAAGGAACCTTTCATGGCTGAGGCTAGCCAGCCCTACTGTAAGTGTGTCTCAAAATCCATGTGCTGAAACCTAACTTCCGGTATGCTGGCACGTGAGAGATGATTAAGTCATAAGGGTGGAGCCTATGAACCAGGAAATAAGTCTTCATCAGATGCCCAATCTACTGGCACCTTAACCCTGGACTTCCCAGCCTCTAGAACTATGAGAAATAAATATTTGTTATTTAAGCCTCCCAGTCTGTAGTATTGTTATAGCATCCAGATCCTCACACAGGGGTTCTGCCCTACCCAGAAGGACAGCAGGATGTATCATCCACTGGGCTATCTAGTTCTGCCTAAAACAAGACCAGCCGCCAGGTATCTGTGTCTTGGTTCACTCCTCGGTCCCACTAAAAGCTCCAGTCTGGCCCTCTTCCCATGAGAACCCCCATATCCATTACTGGTAGAAGGGGCCTCCTTACCTGCACCTTCCCCAAGACCAAGCTGATCTGCTCCACAGCTGTGGACTGCAAGGTCCTGGCTGCCATGATGAGCTCCCCGCCTAGGCCCAAGTGCTGCAGGTGGGTTTCCAAAGCTGCCTGGGTCAGCTTGGCAAGGCCTTTGGCCACTATGATGGCATCCCCCCACATGGCAGCCAATCTTCAGGGCTGAAAGAAAAAAGGCTAAGTTAGGAAGAGGCATACCACACCCCATACAGGACCACAGCTCCATACCAAACTCTGAGAGGAAGACAACTAGTGGTTTGGTTGATCCACTGACCTTCCTTTCTGATGGAAGCTGACTGAAAGGAGAAGCTGAGGGCCTAAGGCAGACTGGTAACTCCTGACTCTACGTGGCACTGCTAAGGTACTGCTGGGCATTCACCACTTCCCAGGCATTTCCTCACTTAGGCCTCACAACCACACTCTTAAGAAAAACTCAACACAAAGAAGTCCAAGGGCTGCAGAAGTGCCAGGATTTATTACATGTACTGATGCGCAGTACTCTTTCCTCTGGACAACTATATACTGGAGAAAAGGTGTCTTCCTTCCCAGAGCAGATCTGTCCAGGGCCCAAGGGGCCACTCATGACAGTGTTCTGTCCCAACCTTCAGGACTGGGGTTGCCTGTCTCTTCCCATTCACTTTGTGGCAAACATTCACAGAATGAGACATCCAGAGTCAGCACACACTCAGCCAGGTCCAAAACACATGGACCTGGGGAAGTAGGTTTCCATGCAGCACTAAGAAGGGACAATGAAGGGTTGGGGATTTAGCTCAGTGGATAAGCATTTGCCTAGCAAGCGCAAGGCCTGGGGTTTGGTCTTCAGCACCAAAGGGGAGGAAAAAGGGACAACTGGGGACACAGAGCAGAGAGCACTGCAGAGGCCTGTTGCTCACCTCAGCTGTGTACTTCCTCTGTGTTCCCTTTTCTCTCTACTGACTACAACAGAAAACATTTCTTAATGTAGTTCAGAGAAAAAAGATACTGAGATCCATTATAGTGTATCATCAAGACCAAGTCATTAACTACTCTTGAGGCATGTGTACTGGCTAAGATAAGTCCTTTTAACATGCTTGAGGGTAAAGAAAGACTTGTAAAGGGAAAGAAACAGCCAGACTCTAATGGCATCTCCAAGGAGCACCCTGGCTATGGCAGGGGACAGGACTGGGCTGGGCTGGCCAGGTGAGCAAAGGAGATGGGGGTCTGCTGCAAATCTTTGAGACAAGAAAGCCAGAAACCCCTAAGAGAGGGGTGTGGGAAACACTTCAGGTAAGAGACCTGCAAGAGGTACAGCTTGAACAAGAACCCTGACCAGTGACCAGCAAGATGGGACAGTCAGAGCAGCTCCTGGATGCCATCTTCTCACTATGCTGAGATAAGCAAACATAGGAAAGGCCACTTAAGGGCACTGACAAGGGTCCTTAACCAGAACATGGAGCAGCTGAGCATTATCAGCTCCTCGCCACTCTGGAAATTCCAGCAGGGATCAATTTGCTCTAGGTCATGGCAGAAAGTGGTTTTTATTTTAAAGGGAAACTGAGAAACCAACTATCAACCTTGTTGCAAGGATAAAGCACCCAACCAAAAGCAGTTGATGGGAGGAAAGTATTTTGGCTTACAGTCTCGAGGGGAAGCTCCAAGATGGCAAGGGAAAGCATGAACAGAGGGTGGACATCACCTCTGCCACAGTAGGTGAAAAGCAGGAGAGTGAGGTAACTAAGACTGGCAAGCTAGGGGCTAACAAACCTCAAGGTCCACCCCGAGGAACACACCTCCTCCAGCAATGTTAAACCTCCAAAATTGCCATCAGCTTGGAACCAAACATTCAGAACACATGAATGAATATATGGGGGACATCTGGTCCACACCAGCACAGCCTGGGAACATTGAAGGCCTATAATAATGTGCTTTTGTAGAATGCCTTCCCTTTCAAATAATAGCAGCTAACACACACTAGGCTGGGGAACTTTCCACACACCTCCTAATATTTATAAACAATTCATGACCCAGTTTTAAGTAACCCTAACTTAAAAAAGAGAAAACCAAAGTCAGCGGGGAACTAACTAGTCAAGGTCATGTAGGTCCTCAACAGTAGCTCTGGAGTCAAACCCAGCCCTGGCCTGCTCTGTGCCCACACCATGCTGCTTCCTCAAACACTTGGCTCACTGACTCGTAAGGACAGAGTGTTGCTAAAGCACTTACTCTCTAGTCTAAGCCAGGGAGGTTTGAAGATGACCTTACCCTTGAAAGAAATTGGACGGCACAGAGTAAGGGAGGGGCAAGAAAGCTTCCCACTCCATCAACACTGCATTCCTGATTTTGGTCTTTGCAATAAACAAGGTGAGCCCACAAACCAAATGCCTAAGACCTGGAAGGTCATGCTATCAGGGGTTAAGTTGGCCCTGGTACCAACTCTTAACTCATAGCTACTTTCTTCCCTCCTCCTGACACATATAGACACATTCTGTTTACCACCCTTAAGTCCAGGGGTAGAAGCACCCAACAGGATGTTCTAGAACCTAGAGAGTTAAGATTTTGAATAACACATGATGGTGGAGGCAGGGGCCTATCCACATCTCTCCAGGAACCCTGCCAATGGTCCCAAGACCATCTATTATGCTGCATGTAACCCCCAAAAATGAGCTTTCCTCTGATCACCTTTAGTCTATAGAGCCAGGAAAGGAATATCCATCCCATAACTTCATCTTGCCCACTACCTGACATCAAATGTTCCTTTGAATATCTACCTAGACCTACTTCATTCAGACTTCAGTTTCATGCCAAATACTCACTTTGTCTGAATTTTTCATTTAACCAAAGCCACAGATTAAACTTGTATTAGAACAAAGCTGATAATTTTTTGGCCAGTCTAGCCTACCTGGTCCACCACACTGATGGGAATTCAATTTTAAAAAGCCATCTCAGGTCTTGTTCACTGCAAGGCAGCGTGAGGCCCACCAGGACCCAGCACTAAACTCTCCTGGCTTCTAACTGTTGACACTGAATGCAAATCCAAGTCTGCAACAGGCTGAGGTGACATCTACTTTATAAGAAGGAAAATACAAGAGGAAAAATGTCAACTTTCTGTATGAGTAACAACAGTCTCTTTTGGTATTTTCTAACCTTTTAGTTTATATATTCTACTTTAGAAATGGCATGTCATTTTTTTTAAAGGTGTACACTGGGGTGGGGTGTAGCTTATTATTAGAATGCTTGCCTAGCATATGCAAGTTCAATCTTCAACACAACCAAAAAAAAAAAGAGGGGGTGAATTAATATAGTTAGTTATAGCTTTCTTCCTGCCTAGACATTTGCATCCTACATGCTAGTGAATTTCAAGCTGGTGCCAAGTCCCACCCTAAGAATACTGGGCTCCAGAGCCAGCTGCAATGATGAGAAGGTCCTTATAGGTTTCTGAGCACTGTGAGTGGCAAATCCTGCTGGCTGTGGGTAGGCAGAGTTCAAAGCATTGTGGCTGGCCCATACCCACCTCCTTTGGCAAATATTATTTACTTACTGTGCAAAGACTGTGCTGGGCTCACTCACGGTACAAAGTGAACCAACTGCCCCATGCCCTTATCAACACAGGCAATTTTCAACAGGGAGTCTCTTCCCTCAAAGAAGCAAGGAGGAGATGAGAGAGCAAACAATTGCTAAAAGGAAATATTTTTGTTCCTTTTCTCACTTTGAACCTCTAAGACTCTAGTCCTAATTCACCTCAATCCTAAGGTGTCAATAACTCAACCACCCTGAATTTTTTTTAATTTTTATTTATTTGCAAGGAGGGAGAGAGAGAAAAGAGGCAGACAGATAACTAATGCAAACAAACTCCAGACACATGTGCCACTTTGTGCATCTGGCTTTACGTGGGTACTGGGGAATCAAACCTGGGTCATTAGGCTTTGCAGACAAGTACCTTAACCACTGAGCAATCTCTCCAGTCCCCACCCTGAATTTTTGCTGCAAATCCCCTCCAGGAATGTACCAAGTCAGACACTCAGCTATACCAAGAGGCATTTACATCATGATTTCACATCACTAAAATCAAAAGCGCAAAAAGCTAGTTCATACACCAGAACCCTACCATCACCATGATTCCATGGTGAGCCCACACTAGGATCACCAGTCTCTATTTCCCCACCCTATCCCATCCCTAGCACTGCACCCTGTTATTCCCTGACCAAGTTTAGGGATCTTGCCTGTGAGTGTCTGCTCTCTTCTGAAGGGATCAAAGGAGCTGATAAAGCTGTGTGGAGAGGATGGGCACTTGGGACTGCACTAACCAGGCGCCATGCCATTATATTTCACTAGCATCTCCTCCTGCTGTACCTGGCCAGTCCCTATATACCTGTGGTCAATATGCCCTGGCCATGTGCTCACAGCACAATGACATGCGGGCACATCTATAATGAGCACAGACGCCAAAGGCCCACTGGTGCTGAAAAAAAAGTTCAGAAACAGAAATAAAGGTGATACCTGCCTCAGAGCCTGGAAATGGGCCACAGCCCTATCACCACCAGCTGGATGATTCAGCCTCATCCATTCCTTTTCTGGTGCTAATGTGCAAAACTGCTATCCAGTAAGTAAATATATGATCTAAAGAGAAAAATCTGAAATAAATGTAGCTTCCCACCTGAAGGACAGAGATTGAGAAAGACCGAGGCAGTGCAAAGGTGAGTGTCCCAAGCTCCAGAAGGAAATCTTCCTGTTGACCATCACTCTCTAGCCTTCCTAAAGAGTCACCTCAGTCATGCTGGAAAGAAGTTTCCAGCTAGAGGTTAACTTCGGCACAGGGACTTTCAAATCTACTCTTCAGAACTGATAGACACCTCTAAAGGATACAGACATGGCCAGATACAGTAGGACATCTTAGAAAGTGAGTGGTACTCTTTAAAAATAAACACAGAGCCAGGCGTGGTCGTACACACCTTTAATCCCAGCACTTGGGAGGCCAAGGAAAGAGGCTCGATGTGAGTTCAAGGCCAGCCTGAGGCTAGTGAATTCCAGGTCAGCCTGAGCTAGAGTGAGACCCTACCTTGAAAAACCAAAATATTAAAATTAAAAATAAATACCATAGGCAAGCACAATAGGCATAAAGCTAACAAAAGCATCAAGTGTCCTTCCACTTAGGATTCACATGGGGAAGGGAGGTTTACTCTAGCAGAAGCTACCATATATGCACGTCACCCCTTCATGGCCAGGATGCACCACCTATCTGTCATTGTTCTCTTCTCCTGAGGGAGGGCAAGCTGAGGGTGGTTCATTAAGACTGACCAAGTGTTTCTATCTCCCCAACCTAAGTCAATACTTCTGGAATGTACATATCCCTAGCTTCCACCTACTCAAAGGCTAAGAACGTCATCTGATGTCTATGAGATTTCCCCACTTTATTGTAACTTGCCTGTTTCCACAAATGTATTTAAAAACTGTTTTGATTTATATAAACTTCTTTGTTCTGTTACTGTAATAAAACTTAATGAAACTTACCACATTGGGACATGGTATTTGGAGTAACCAAAATGTGTGTTCCCAGGCCATAATCATTCATATTTGGCTCTAGAATAAACTATCTTTTATTCCCTTTGAGTTGATAGCTCTGAATTGTTATACTGACACTAAAAATAATTTTAAATATCTTCAAGAGATCTTTTAAAAATAAGCGAGCACACAAATATATACTTTTGAAAAATGATCCCACCTTCCTCTAACGAATGTCCAGGGTGGAATGGGCAGTGCGTTAGATGACAGACCAGAATGCTATAAATAATGGGTCTCCATGTCCTTGGTTAGCACTGTTCTTTGGGAGACACCTGCCCCTAACCTGTTGCCAGACAGATGGCCTGTGATGATCTTACTTTGGGGAATGAGGCTCAACTGCCCTTGTCAGAAGGGTTGTTGGCACAGGTCCTTCCTCGCTATTGGCCCCTGTGTCAAAACAGAAATAATAAGGGCTTATTCTACCACCCCTCTATATATACAAACCCCAGAATTCTACTTCAAAACCAACTAACAAGTACTGTGACCACATTTTCTCAATTAGTATTAAGATATGTAATCTGACTAATGTCCTTCCAGAGTTGGGGATAAGCAAGCCGGAGTTTGGGGCCAAATCTAGCCCTACTGCCTATTTTTGGAAATAAAGTTTTACTGGACCACAGCCATGCAATTCATTTGTGTACTGCCTACAGTCCATTCATTCACATGTGGAATTTTGTTTTGTTTTTTGCATATATATATGTATATATATATATGTATGTAGTATATGTAGTGTATACAGGTGTATGTGCAGATGTGTATGCCCTATAACGTGTGTGCAGAAACCAGAAAGCATCGGGTCTCCTCCTCTTATCACTCATCCATGTATTTCCTTGAGACCCTCAATCTAAAACTGCTGTCCATCAGGGAGCCCCAGGAATTCTCCATTATTCTGCTCCCCAATTACAAAACATGTGTGACCATGTCCTGCTTGATATGTGGGTTCTGGGAAGTCAAACTTGGTGGTTTCTGGCCCAAGAGGTCTTCAAGCGTACGCAGCAAGTGCTCTTAACCACTGAGCCAAGAGCAGAGTTGAGTGTCTGCAAGAGAGACCTATGGATGACAAAGCCCCAAATATTTACTATCTGGTCCCTTAAAGATGAAGTTTGTAGAACTCCAATTCTAGAACTACAAACTATAATCATGGTTATCCCAGGAGATTTAGATCAGGTCACCAGTTGTAGCAGAGCTGGACATAGTAAAGTTAGAACTGGGCAAGGACCTCCTCGTTAAGCTCTGCTCTTGAGCCCAGAAATGAACTTACCGTATTAGACAGAGCTACCCACTACCCAGAGCCTAGGAGGCTAGAGAGCACTTTTTTACTGGATTATCCAGGACCCATAGGTGCTGTTCATGAATGGTATAGTGTCAAGGTGGATGAGAGCATAAGAAACTGACTTCTATCCAGCTCTCCTCCATCCTCCTAGCTATAACTGTTATCACCTGCATTCTTTTCTATTCTACACAGAAAAACCATTGTTAGTCCACAGCCTCAAGTCATAAAAATCCATCTGCCACCTCACCAATCCTTCATTCTTATACTTTCATTAAATCTCTAACAAAAGCCCCTGCAAGTACAAAGTATGGGAGTATCAGCTGAGGGAGATATGCAGACAGGCAGGCAGCAGACAGGGATACACACTGTTATCTCCCCCAAGCTCTACACAGAGCCCCCTTAACTATGGGGCAGTGATCAAATCCTATGAGGCCAGCAGTGAGAGGTGCCATGAACCCCACCCATATTTGTAACCACAGCCCTTGGAGATATGGTGGCACACACCTATAATCTCAGCACTTGGGAAGCTGAGGCAGGAAAATCACAACCAAGCTTGAGAGCAGCTTGGATTATATAGCAAGACCCTATCTCAGTTCTGTTATGTGTATATGTATAAAATATTTAGTTCAGGCTGAACATAGTGGCCCACTCCTTCAATCCTAGCACTGGGGAGGCTGAGGTAGGAGAATCGCTGTGAGTTCAAGGCCAGCATGGGACTACAGACTGAGTTCCAGGTCAGCCTGGGCTAGAATAAGACCCTATCTCAAAAAAATTTTTTTTTAAATATTAAAATATATTTAGTTCAGGTAGTAATAAGGTAACAAAGTTAAGATCTACAGTTGGTAACCTGGGTCTGAACCCTGACATTGCTGCTCATTTGCAAGTTTGACCTCAGCCAAGTCATATAGGCCTAGCTTTCCACCACAGTCTCCTGGTCTGTGTTTAGGGAAGAGAACTGTATTCCTCATACAATAGCACATGAATGGGCTACTTAGAACCATTAGCAGGTATGAGTATTAGCACTGCTACAACCACACAAGCACTCTGATCTGAACTCAACGACAGCAAAGGGAATATGGATGTCTTGTACCTCCCCCCCCCCTTAATCCAGTTCTCCTGCAAGGTCCAGAATCACATGAGTCAGTGAAGCACACAGGGATGGAGGTGGTAAGGGACAGGCTGCCCCTCACTCAATAAACCAGCATTGTTTATTTAGCAGTTTTATAAGGTTCTACCTAGAAGAGGTGGTCCAATATGCTGGTGGCCAGCTTGGAGCACCTTAGAAACATACTGGAGGTAAACACTTGTCAATATTCCTCGCAACAAGTGTTGAAGAAAGGGAAATGTTCTGTCCACCACCTCCTTGGCCCTTAGCACACAGACATGGACATTGCAACAGCAGCAACCCCCATTTAAAGAAGGGCTTTTATAGGAGTCAGTATGCATGAGTCTCCAATCCAAGCCAGCCTGATGAACCTGCTTGTGGTATATGTACACAGACATTTCTTCCTCTAACTGCCCCATTACTGTTTAAAAGATTGAGAGGAAAGGGAAGTAGAGAAAGGGAGAGACAGCTGTCTTCATAGGCAAGTCTACCCTGGCCAAGGACATGACTCGGAGCAGAACACACGGCAGACCTGGCTGTAGCACTGCCCAGCCTGCCCTTGCTGGCAGATGTGGGCATCAAACATCTTAGAGAATAAAGCTACCGAGCTGTTTTTCAACCTGAGAAAGATTGGAGATGTTTATAAGCGCCAAACAGTAAACACTCGCAGGCTGTCTGCCAATTTTTTCTTCCACCTTACTCCCAGCCAGGATTGGGTCCAGACAGAGAACACACGCTAGAATTGGCCCCAGGATCTGGGCTTTAAAGTAACATTTCTCTTCATGTAAACAGTACCCAGGACCTGTCACTCAGCCCAGTGGACAACAAGGTCACTACCAACAGGCCTCTGGTTCCTGGACAACACATATAATGGGGTGTGCTGACAGGAAAACTGGCAGTGGCCATGTGACCTTGGGTACATCAGATCCCCTTCTCGGGTCAGTATGTCCCGTCCTCCAGTGTAAAATGAAACAGTACCATTTACCTCTGGAGGGCAGATGATTGGTAAGGAGCTACACAGACTGCTTCTACAAACTGGGTTTGAACCAGGTCTGGAAAGAATTAAGTAGAGACCCATCTACATATTCTATGACAACAGAAAGCTAGGAGCAGCCTCATGCAGGAAACACTCTAGGTAAAGTCCAGTGGGGTACAGAGGCAGACAATGGGGAAGCACCTTTCTACATACATACATACATACATACATACATACATACATACATACATATACACACACACACCCCGTGCACACATGCATGCTCCTATAGGGAACACCAGGTTTCTTCAAGGATGACTGGAATAGGACACCTATAGGCATCTAAGACAGAATCCCAACCTAGTTTTCTCTTCAAGTGCTCCCCAGAGGCCACCTCGCTGTCCTTCCCATGCCAATCACATGATTTCACTCCCTCTGTAGCAGACCTCCTTCATTCCTTCCACCCACAAACAGAAGCAATCAGATGCAAGCACCCTCAAATTCCTGGACCCACCTCAGACTCTCCCTAGTCTCTGCCCACCAGGCCCTGGCTCCACACTTTACTTCTGCCTTCTCTGTTCTACTTTCACGACAACATTTCCCTCTCAATTTAACTCATGCCCAGTGCCCACCATCAAATATGAGCAATGTTTTCCAAAGAGTGAAGCATTTATATATCCCACTGCCTAGCCGTCATCTGGGACTCCTCATGGTCCAGCCAGTAGAGCTCCTCAGCCTGCCTCCACCACTATATACCCTCCAGCATTTCCTGTCAGCCTCACACTCTCCCTCCAGCATCAGCTTCCCAGCTTCCTTCAAACAGCCTCTTTTCTTAACCAAGCCACACCCTCCTGTCTCCTTGTTGTATGCACTGTCTCCTGGGCTGCTTATACTTCTTTTAAAAAAAAAATTTATTTATTTATTTATTTATTTATTTATTTATTTATTTGCAAGCAGAGAAGAGAGACAAGAGAGTATGAATGTGTCAGGGCCTCTGGCCACTGCAAACAAACTCCAGATGCATCTGCTGCCTTGTGCATCTGGCTCTATATGGGTACCAGGGGAATTGACCCTAGGTCGTTAGGCTTTGTAGGCAAGCACCTTAACAACTGAGCCATCTCTCCAGTCCCCTTTACACGTCTTCACAGGCTATTCGAAGAGGTCTCCCCATTATCAGGACTGAAAGGCACTCTCAGCCAAGTTATAGACTATACCACATTATCCATCCCGGTCGTACAAGTAACTACAAAAGCACATGAAGGAACTTGGAAGGTATGATATTATTCTACACTCAGATTTTGGTAATAGTTAACTGACATATATACATCTGTCCACATCTGTGGAAATGAACACTACAAAAACATGAACTTATTGTGTGCAAATTTTATCTTAGTAAAAAAGGATAGAAAAAAAATAATCCCAAAGGCACAGAGACCCATCATGTCTAGAATCAACATTACCACCTTCCCCCAAATCAGTTCTACCATCTACTTTCAGTGATGACACTATTACCCAGCTTCTCCCCATCTAGAAATCTCAGTCCTGTTTCCAACCAGTCTAGAAATATGCTCTCCAGTCTGTTTGTTCCTTGAATCCTGCATCCCCTCTGATCCCAGGTCATACTCAATTCTTACAAAACTGCTTCCCTGTTCCCATTCCTACCACATGTGAAATTCCAGAACAGGACATTTGGGCTCTCCACTGCCCTTGTTTCCCCCCCCCCCCTTTTTTTTGTTTTGTTTTTCAAGGTAGTGTCTTGCTCCAGCCTGGAATTCATTATGTAGTCTCAGGGTGGCCTCCTGAAAGATTGCAGGGATCAAAGGTG
This sequence comes from Zapus hudsonius, assembly GCA_004024765.1. Classification (NCBI taxonomy): domain Eukaryota; kingdom Metazoa; phylum Chordata; class Mammalia; order Rodentia; family Dipodidae; genus Zapus; species Zapus hudsonius. The sequence continues at coordinate 76,685 of PVHP010000527.1, forward strand.
TGCACCAACATGCCAGGCTTCCCTCCCTTTTCACTTGTATTCTCTAGTTCTTAATTTGTTTAATAGGAATGCTGTGACTATTTCTAGTTGTCAAATCAAGACAACTCTCTAAATATTCCTGTCTAATTTTGCGCACAGCTTCTTATTTCAACTGACAAAGAATATGACTCAGTGTCTATGGCTGAGTGGAAATTTATCCTGCCAAGTTTTGAGCTTCCCAGTAATAGACTTCTCCAAACTTCTCTTAGAGAAAGAAGTGCCTGCCCTTCCTGACCCACAAAACCCCTAACTGACCAAGGAGTGTTAAAAGAAAATCCTGAATTGCCACAGGATCAGTTAAGAAACAAATTCATGATAGGAGGTTGGGACCCCTCATTACCCTCCACTCCCCACGTGCCTCAAGACCACACTACAATAATCACTATCTTTCTTCAGCTTTTCTGAATGGCTTTCACTTTGGGACTTACTAAGAGACATAAATTCTGAATTACACTAAAAGCAAAATATAGACTCAAAGTAAAACCTCTTTGCCAGGCATGGTGGTGCATGCCTTTATCCCCAGCACTCAGGAGGCTTTAGTAAGATCATCACCATGAGTTTGAGGCCAGCCTGAGGCTATAGAGTGCGTTCCAGGTCAGCCTGGGCTAAAGTGAGACTCTGCCTTGAACCCCACCCCCCAAAAAAGTAAAGCTTCTTTCTCTGCACATAACAAAATGGGTCATTGTTTCTTACATTGGTACTTCAGTCAACTACAAATGAATTCTACAAATTATACATATGCCCCACACTATACCATGATGCCTCTCTATATATGTACATATATATGTTTGAATTGCAGCCAGGTACTCCCTGTAGACACAGGCCTGCCCTCCTTCCACTTCATAAGCCCAAAGATGTCTGAGCAAAAAGGATCAATAAAGCAACAAGTGACTTAGGAAAGTCACTTGTGCTTAACTGAGCTGGCATTATTTGCTCGAAATTGAAGAACCGACCCCTGAAGATTTTATGCACTCATCTCCATGTCTTATGGTGCTCCTAGAGATGGAAACAAACCACTAGTCCTCCTCTTACACTCCCAACCCACCTGGCTGCTGCCAGCCACACTTTCAGTAGGTACAATAAAGGGCCAGGATTTCTGCTTCAAACTCTCAGCAGGTTTCACTTCTGCCACTTTGTGCACAGGTGAGATCTCTTTTAAAGCCCAATTTGAATAGTTTACACAGTTTAGGGCTGGGGAGAAACACTGCCCTCTCCCTAAACTTTTCAACTACCAATGAGTGGGTCAGAGAACCAGCTGCCTGGCAGCCTGAATGATCCTGCTTGGAATCTTACCTGGGTAGTTCTCAACCAAAGGCAATGCTGACCTCCAAGGAGCTTCTGGCAATGTCTAGAGACTTTTGATTGTCACAGCTGATGGAATGGAGAGGATTTCACTATTTGTCTAGTTAATATAAGCCAGAGATTCTGCTATAAACCCTCCAGGGCAGCCCCCCCCCCCACACACACACCTACAACAAAGAATTATGGGTCAAAATGTCAAAAGTCTAGAATTGAGAAGCCTATCTTAAGTAATAGCTCTAAGGGAGTTACCCAAACTACCTGCTTCACTTTCCCTTTGAATCAAAACAAAATCACAACTCAGCAAGGATCTTCTGCTCTATCTGCGGAGCTGAATACATTCTCCTAGGCTTACTGAAGATACTACTGTTAGGCCAACAGCTTCCCTTCTCATCCCTTTTCAGAACTTTCCTCCAAGAGACAAGCTCCCAACACCTTTCTGCGGGGGTGACCCACAGTCCACGGCATGGCAGATGGCAGTCTGGCATCAATGCAAGTCCAATCCTTTAGCAAGGAGATCGGCCTGTCCCACAGACCCAATGGTTCGAGGGGCCCTGAGCTCACTTCCACCGGGCGGGCGGGCAGGCCAATCTAGACAGTCTGCACAGCTGCTCGGCCTTCAAGGAAGCCCATCCCCACGGAGGGTCCCGACACCCAGGCCCGTCCAGAAAGCATTCTCCACCCTCCCGCACCGGAAGAACTCCTCTAGGTTTGCTGAGAGGAATGTAGCCTCTCTCTGAGCATGAGTGAGCATGAGCCCAAAACACCACTCAAGTTGGCCCAAATCGCTCGCAAAACCACGAGTACCTGGGGGGGAGGGAGGAAAGACCCAGGAAACCGGACGGGAGGCAAGAACCTGGGAAAGAAGGGTGCCTCCCTCGCGTCACCTCCCCCCCAGCGGGGAATCCCGACAGCTGGCTCCGACCCCGGGAACCGCAGCCTGGGCCGAGGGTCTGGGGAGCTCAGCGCAAGCGAGGCGGCTGTGCGTGGACGAGCCCCGGGGAGCCACGGCTCCACGCGCCGCAGGCCCGCGAGGCAGAGCCGGGCCCCGGGGACCCACGACTCCATGCTCCGCGGGGCAGAGCCGGGGACCCACGGCTCCACGCGCCTCGGGGCAGAGCCGGGCCCCGGGGACCGTAGACAGCTGCGCACCCCCACCGCGCCTGGAGGCACGCGCCGCGTCGGGAGGCCGTGCGGTCACCCCGGGGTGTGAGCAGGGAGCTGGGACCCGCAGGGTAACCGGGAGGGAGAGCGGCAGCCTTACCCGGCTGCAGCCAGCGGGAACCCTCCGTCACCTCAGAACAAGCGCCCGGCACACGCTCGCTGGCAGAACTGTTTACCTAGCCGCCCGCGTCCGCGCCGCTGGCTCCGCCCCTCAGCCTTCCCATTGGATGTGCTCCTAGCCAATAAGGACAGAGGGTGGGACAATAGTAGCCAATGAGAGGTCGCCTTAGCGGGTAGAGCTGCCCCGCTGCCCTTTCCCTCTATTTGGAAAACCTCGTCGGTGACCCGCGCGCGTGCGCTCGGCGAGACTCGGCCTTTTCTGGCGCGAGCGCCGAGCGGTCACGTGCCCGTCGCGTAGGTACGGATGCCCTCCAGGCCTCCCGGGGGGCCGAAGGGGCGTGGGGAGCGTCAGCTGTGGGAGCGTCCCGAGGCTAGCGCGAGGGAAAGCCTGGCTCCATCCAGGTAGGAGACGGCGAGCAGCCGGGGTTGCTGGGACCAGCGCCCCCCCCCCCCGGGCCGGCCAGGCACCGCACACCCCGACGGGGTGCAGACCCAGCGCCCCCTGATTTACCCCTCCAGACCTGCAGCTCCCACCGCCCCGCGATGAGGACTGCTGGGCAAGCTACTGGCTGGCTCCGCGGCTCTGCTCCAACTGGAGGAGACAGGTTTGCGCCACTATCCTGGTCACGTGCAAGTAGAACACCCAGGCTCCCCCGGGTGTCGCCCTACGCAGGGACCATCTTGCTCTCGCTGCCAGCCCAGTGCCTTAGACTCTACCCTCTGCTTGTCTGACAGTTCAGCCCCAACCTACCAACACCACCAGGGCCAGTCTCCCCAAGTACCTAAGACAAGCACAGTCCCCTCCCCCAAACATTTATTTTCAAAATTCATCAGATCAATATGATTTTCACTGACTATTTGGAGGAATGATGACTTCTTTATTGTGGGAAAAACACATTTCTCTCTTGATCTATTTTTTAAATATTTTATTTATTCATTTTCAAGCAGAGAGAGAGAGAGCACCAGGGCCACCACCTTGTGGGTCTGGCTTATGTGGGTACTGGGGAATTGAACCCAGGGCCTTAGGCACTGGAGGCAAGTGCCTTAACCGCTGAGCCATCTCTCCAGCCCATTGATTTTTTTTTTTTTTGGCAATGATTTCCCCATCCCTGCAAGTTAAGGATTCCTTAAGTTCTTTTCCAGATAAGAAAATGATATAGAAGTAAGGTTTTTAAAAGAGTCCTTACATTTTACATATATACACCCATATGACTTGCAGATAAAATAATATGTTGTAGGAGACTAACTTCAAAATATTGTAGGACCAGAGAAGTGAATGGAGACCCTCAGGAAGGGGAAAGATGAGTGTTCATAATATTCTCTATGTATGTTGGTAATTCCTCATAGTAAAAAGATATTTTGGAAAAAACTGTAAAGAAAACCCAGATTGAAGATGGCTGATAATGAAGACAGGGTGAACAGGAAGAAAATAACAATTATTATTCCTCCTTGTCAGACTTGCGAGGATTGTAGCTAGTAGCAAGACGGCCACAAAATTAAAAATTGGCAAGAAAACATGATGCATGGGTTTCATTCCTAGGTACTTAATCCGAGTGTCTATGGTGCCTTGAGATAATAGCTCATAGTTATAGGACCCATCTTAAAGACTTTTTTCAAATTTATCTTAATATGAAAATTTTCTTTTTGTACATCTTTCCTAGTAGACATAATATATTAATACAATATTATGTAATGTAGTAATATACAAACACTCAAACAAATGTGTGTATTCTCCCAATAACTAAAGATGCCTCTACCGGGGAGATTTGGATGAGGGGCACAATGCTCCATTAATTCCCCTCTGGTCTCAAAACTTCCTCTTTTTAGTCTTTCCACAAGGCTGAATCATCACCATCAGCATATAATGCTTCTTAAAATATTTCTTGCTAATCACCTTCATCTTATTTATCCATTCCTTTTTTTTTTTTTTTTTTTTGGTTTTTTGAGGTAGGGTCTCGCTCTAGCCCAGGCTAGTCTCAGGGAGGCCTCGAACTCATGGTGATCCTCCTACCTCTGCCTCCCAAGTGCCCCTTTTTAAAAATATTTATTTTAAGCAGAGAGAGAGAGAGCAAGAGTAAGAGAGAATGGGCACACCAGGGCCTCTTGCCACTACAAAGGATCTCCAGATGCATGGGCTACTTTGTACACATAGGCACTGGGGAATCTAATCTGGGTCCATGGGCTTTGGTAGCAAGCACTTTTAACCACTGAGCTGAGCTAGCTCCCCAACCCATCCATTCCTATTTTTTTTTTTTTTTTTTTGGTTTTTCGAGGTAGGGTCTCGCTCTAGCCCAGGCTGACCTGGAATTCACTCTGTAGTCTCAGGGTGGCCTTGAACTCACGGCGATCCTCCTACCTCTGCCTCCTGAGTGCTGGGATTAAAGGCGTGCGCCACCACGCCCGGCTACCCCATCCATTCCTATTTTTAACAGAACTAGAAGAATGTCCAGTCTCTGCAAAACCACTCTAATCAGACTGCCATCATTTGGATCTTGAGTGCCCAGAGCCTATTTATTGAGCTTGGACCCCAACCTCTGTTGCTATTAGGAAGTGGTGGAAACTTCAGGAGGTCATTAGGGCTGTGACCTTATGGGGGATGTTAAGACCCTTCTTTTTCTCTTTCTCTTTGTTCACCAGCTGCCATGTTGTGAGCAGTTGGCCCCCATTATGCCATCTTGCCATGATGTCTCATCAGAGACCCCAAAGCAACAGTCCAACTGACCAAGGACTGAAACCTTAAAAACTGTGAGCCAAAATAAACCCATCTTTTAAAAAATGATTATCTTGGATATTTTTCCATAGTAATGGGAAGCTGACACACAGGATGGCCCCACGACACCCCTAAAACGGATCACCAGTGACCTCCCTCCACGTTACCAAATCACTCAATTCTGAGATCTTATCTTAACCTTGGACTTGATATCTTCTTGGTTCTCTTACGAGTTACTTTAAGGATTACCAATAATATTCTTTGGATTAATAATAAATACTAACAATAAAGCTTTGTTCCTGTATGGCTCCATTCTGTACTTTTTGGGGCTGATAACAAATTACATTGTTATCCTACATATGCTCATCACTGCAGTTTATTGTTATTGGTTTATATAGTTTTGCTTAAACGAGGAGTAAAAAGAATGATAAACAAAAGTGCATTCATACTACCTTTTGTACTTACCTATGTGGTTTCCTTTACCAATGTTCTTTGTTTCATGTGGACTTTAGTTTCTGCCAGGTGTCATTTCATTTCAGCCTGCAAGGCTTGATTGATTGATTTACTGGCTGACTGATTGATTTACTTAATTATTTTAATGAGGTCTTTGCTGCTGTGTTGCCTGGGCTGGTCTTGAATTCATGGGCTCCAGTGATCCTTCCACCTCACTTCGTGAGTAGTTGGTATAACAGCTGTGTATCACCAGCCTAGCCACCCTTTATTTTTGTGTAAGAAAGATCTACTAGTGATAAAGTCCTCTTTTTTTCTCAGTATTTTCTCTTTGCCTTTGATTTTTGGCAGCTTATTGTATGTCTAGGTATGGATCTGTCTGAGTTTATCATACCAGTTCAGTATGCTTGCTTAGACATAAAGATTAATATTTCAATTGAAATTGGGCAGTTGGCTGCCATTCTTGATTCTCTCTGACCTATTTTATTTTTTAAAGTTTTTTTTATTATTTGCATGTGGTGTATGCATATATCTGTGTGCAGATACACATGTCCCATGTGCTCAAGTGGGGAGGCCAGAATGTTGAATGTCCTCTGTCACTTCTCTGTGATAGTTCCCTAAGACAAGAGTCTCTCAATGAACCTGGAGCTGCTATTTTCAGTTAAACTGGCTGACAAGTGAGCCCCAGTGAGTCTCCTGTCTTCACTCATCTCAAAACTGGGATTACAGATATGTGTGGCCACACCAGGCTTTTTACATGGGTGTTCGGGGATCAAACACAGGTACTCATGCTTATACAGAAAGTGCATTTTACTCACTGAGCTATCTCCCCAGACCCCTTACCTATTTATTTCTCCTGAGACTTCCACTGTAGGTGTGCTTGTATACTTAATGCTATCCCACTGTAGGTGTGCTTGTATAATTAATGTTACCTCAGATTTCTGAAGCTATCTACACTTCCATTTCTGTCCCTCAAATGGATGATTTCAGCTGACTTATTTTCAGCTGTGCTTATTCTTTTTCCAACCTGTTCAAATGTGCTGTTCAGTTCAGCTAGTGATTCATCTACTGTGTTTTTCAGCTCCAAAACATTTGATTATTTTTGTAATTTTTTTTCAAAATTATCTTTTTCATGCAATTTATTAATCTAAGAACAAGTTACAGTAAAATTTTCATGAAGACTTTTGAAAACACAAAATCATCTCTTTGTAAGGCATCATTCTCATACTTTTGGGGATATTTAGATATGGTTTGTTGTAGTCAGCCACATACCACTGGGGTGAACTTCCAAACCAGGTACAGTTTATGGGAGGAAAGGATTTATTGAAGCTACAAATCCAGGGGAAGTTCCATAATGGTGAAAGAGTCTGGCCCCCTTTCACAGGTCCAAGCAGAGAGAGAAACCCATCACCAGCACAAGCAAACAGGCAGGGGTTAGAAGAGAGAGATTTCTTTCCCCATTATATAGCCTTAGGGTGGGATCTTGCAACCCTATCCCAGACTTGTTGGCTTCCTGAGTCTGTGGAATTTCTTTCCTGCACTGCTCTCCCAGGAAGGGATGTTCATTTCTAGCTTCTGAGCTTCCTTCCATCCTGCCCTCTACTGAGAGAGCTGCCTTCCTGTGAAAAACATCAGAGACCCACCTAAGATTAGTAAAAAGGTCAAGTTGACAACAAAATTTAACTATCACATGGTTCTAATGAGCTCTTTGAATATATTAGAACTAGATGATTTAGTCTTCGCCTAGTACATCCAGTGTTTTTATCCCGTCTGTAGACTGTATTTTCTTTTTTTAATATTTATTTATTTATTTGTTTATTTTCTTTATTAAGCAGAGAGATGAGAGAGACAGAGAGAGAGAGAGTGTACCAGGGCCACCACCTTGTGGGTCTGGCTTATGTGGGACCTGGGGAATTGAACCCCAGGGCCTTAGGCACTGGAGGCAAGTACCTTAAATGCTGAGCCAACTCTCCAGCCCTGTAGACTGTATTTTCTTATCTCACATTGAAAACTCTCTTAAATAACACAATGTGGCACCTATAGAAATAATATTCTCCTACATCCCCAAGATCTACAGCTATTGTTTTTTATAATTATTTTTTTAGTGACTTGGCCAAGTTAATATGCAAAGACTGTGTTTCTGTTATGTGTGGTCACGGAAGGCTCTACTCAGCTTACCAGACATGGATTTCCTGAAATGCCTGGAACCCATAAAATCCCCTGTTCTTAAACAAAGAGTCTGGTTTGTCAGACTCTGCCTGCCTTCAGCACTCAGCCCAGCAGCTAACAGCTCTTCTGTACCCAACTAAAGCTTGCACAGGTCACTCAGAGGTGAAATCCAAGGGCCTTTCTGGTCTTGTGCCTGACCCAAGCATGCCAAGGCCTTCAGTCCAGGGACTGTAGACTTCTCATTCTCCTACATCTCCTTTTAAGCCCTTTTTTTTTTTTTTTTAGTTTGCTTACACAAACTGTTATTCACTACCTCAGACAGCTGCAAAGTTGAAACACAAGTCTGTAGTTTTGTTGTTGTTGAGGGGGTTGTGGGGGTCTTTTTTTGGTCTTGTTTTTACAAATGCCCTCTAGGAAAGAGGCTTTCACAATGGAGATTTTACAAATAACCTTGTAAAAATGGTCTTCCAGAAACCACCAGGCAGGTAAAATCATGGCAGTTCTCTGAGAATAAGGCTTCCCAAGACTTCAGCTCTGTTCCCTCACATTGAACCAGGAATGCAGACCATCATTTTCCAAGGCTTCCACATAGAGGGAGTCTGGGAATAAAACTAGAACAAGATCCGAGATTCAGTCATTTTTCTTCAGTAACCACTCCATAGGTTGCTACAAGGCTTTGGTTAGTTTGTAGAGTTCTGAAGAAAAGAATATTCTGTTGTTACCAGTGTCTTTGTTGTTTCCATTGAGGACAGAATTTTCCCAGGTCTTTACTCTCCCATTTTTATTGACAACATCCTTGAGAGTTATTTGACTTTGTTCTACAATGTTACCTTCTCCTAAGAACCCATCATTTCTCCCATTGCTGAGACCAAAACCTTGGTGTCCTCCTTGACACCTCTGTTTCCATCACACCTCATAAAATCCAAGAGCAAATTCTTCCACCGAGCTTCAGGATACCTGCCGAGTCAGCCAATTTTTACATAACTCAGCATCACTTCTGCCGTAGGCTAAGCTAACATCATCTATCACCTGCATTATTAGCCAACTAACTGGTCCTCTGTTTCCACACATCTTCCTACAGTGATCCTTTGTTTTGTTTTAAAACAAAAGACACACCCACCACGACTCAGGGAACTGAGCAGTAGAGGGGGCGGAAAGATTGTGAGAGCTGTGGTGGGGGAGACTATCCAGAGGCATGACACCCCTCAGTAACAACATACTTGGGCCAGGAGAACCAGGCTGAGTACTAGGCTATCCATGGTCCCCTGCCACAAGGACTGATCCAGACCACCCATGGAAGAGGATATCCAGCTGATTGGGGATGGGGAGGGGGGGCATTGGGGAATTGGGGATAACTCATTGTTTGCCCACTAAATAATGTAACTCATTATAGTCAATAAATATATATATTAAAATTAAAAGAATAAATAAATAAAACAAAAGACAGAGCATGCCATGTTTTAATTCACACTCTGATACTGGCATCTCATTCAGAATAAAACCCCAAATCCTTACATTGCCTTACAAGACTATGACAGTATCCCAGGTATCTTTCTTGTCTTACAACTGCCCTCTTCCTTTGTCACTTCCTTCCAACTAAAAAACCTGCACAGAATGTTCTAGCACCAAGAAAAGTAGCAACTCAAAGACTCCAGCTGCTCTTCCTCCGCCTAGAGCATCCACACGCTCGCTCACATTTTACATAGGTAGGCCAGATTCTTACATTTGGCACAACAACAACAAAAAATCAGCTCATTTACTTTTCTTCTTGTTTCAGTTTGTCTTTTATTTCTAAATAATAAGTCAAAGTATGGTCTTAGCTCATAATAATTGGCAAATCACTATATTTGCTGGTTGCAATATTTTCTCTCTACGATACAATCCTAAACTGGAAGAACTTAATTTTCTATACAAGAAATTAATCAATTATGACTTTCTGTGGAGGAAAAAGTCATGAGACACACAATGTAGAACTTTAACTGTCATGCCCTACATTACCCACTTGTATCAGTCTTGGGATTCTTTTTTGATTCCTGAGCCCTTTGTGATATGATCAGGTGGCTAAGAATAAAAGCAAATTATGCCAGGGGTGGTGGTGCACACCCTTAATCCCAGCACTCGGGAGGCAGAGATAGGAGGATCACTGTGAGTTCAAGGCCATCCTGAGACAACATAGTGAATTCCAGGTCAGGCTGGGCTAGAGCAAGTCAAAAACAAAAAAACAAAAACAAACAAACAAAAAAAGCAAGTTACAACCACCAGATGGTCAACACCACCAGCAGCCCAGAAAGATCTGTTCCAAGCAGGAAGAACAGCAGTCACAGCTCAAGTCATAGCCTGGACACCTGCTCTTGGCAGAACCAGGGCTCCCAGAGGGTTCTCTCATTACAGGAGAACAGCCGTTTAGTAATTCTCTTATTCACTATATACAGAAGGAATTAAGATAGATTCCAGGACTGGGGTATGGCTCAGCTGTACAGAATTAACATGCATGAGGTCCCAAGCCCCATCCCCAGCAATGCAAAACAAACAAAACATTCCATTACTTCTAAATATACATGAATTTCCCGGTACACTTCATAAACCCTGCATGAAAAATCACAGGGTTTCCCCTTACCCTGAAACTTTCCTTCTTAAAATTTTTGAACATTTTAATAAGTTAATTTCATTCCTATTAGGGAAAACATTCACTAAATTTTTGGTAATTTATTTTTAAAATAAATTTAATATGGTTGTGCTCACCTATAATTCCCAGCACTTGGGAGTTGTGGTAGTTTGAAAGTGTATCCCCCAATAGATTCAAGAGTTTATTAAAGTTTATCTCCAGGTGCCTGGCTGGAGGGTGTGTCACCTTGGCCAGATCCTAGGGTCCAGCCCTAAGGTGTTTCTGGGGTGAGCCTGGAATTCCAACTATACATAATCAGAGAGCAGTCTGAGCTCAAGCCTGGAGTTCCTGCTGTTTGCACGATGGAGTGTGCTTGCTTGCTTTTGTGGTGTTAGTGATGGGTTTCTCTCTCTACTTGGACCTTGGAACTTCCCCTGGATCTGTTGCTTCAATAAATACTTTCCTCCCAAAACTGTGCCTGGTTTGGAGATTCATCCCAGTGGTGTGTGGCTGACTATGGCAGGAGTCTTAAGGCAGGAGGATCACAAGATCAAGGCCAGCCTGGGATACATGAGAAGTTCCAGGTCAGCCTGAGCTACGTAGGGAAAGCTCCTCCACCTTCATTCCTCTTCTGTCTGCTTCTAAATGTCACCACTTACTCACACCCTCCCACCCAGACAAAACCACTAAAAAGTCTCTTGTTCCAAGTATTTTATGCATATATAAGTAAATACAAACCTATGCTCATATTTTACACCAACAGGCACAGTCTTACCTCATGTGCTCTCTTTTGCATTTAAAAACACAAGCTGGAAACTCTTTTTTTTAATATTTATTTATTTGTTCACTTATTTGCAAGCAGAGAGAGATGGGAAGACATTCAGAGAGAACAGGTACGCCAAGGCCTCCAGCTATTGCAAATGGACTCCAGATGCATGTGTCACTTTGTGCATCTGGCTTACATGGGTACTGGGGAATTGAACTCAGGTTGTTAGACTCTGCAGTCAAGCACCTTAACTGCTTTGTCATCTCTCCAGCCCTGGAAAGTCTTTCTAAACCAGTACATAGAGTGCCCTCATTCTTTTTCTCAGGGTTACATTATGTGGATGAACCATATTTTTGCTAGCCAGTCTCCTATTCTTTGTATATATTCTTTTTTTATTTGATTTATTATTTTTATTTGCAGAGAGAAAGAGAGAGAGAGAATGCAAACTCCAGATGCATGCACCACTCTGTGCATCTGGCTTAACATGGCTACTGGGGAATCGAACCCAGGCAGTTAGGCTTTGCAGGCAAGCACCTTAAGCACTGAGCTATCTCCCCAGCCCTGTATCTATTCTTTGCTGTTACAAACAGTGATGCCATCTGTAGTCAGTACTCCTACTTTGAAAGTGTGATTAACTTGGATCTAAGTAGGATGGATTGGTGCTCTGAGGGGTGCCAGGGTAGGTCCCACAGTGCCTCTCTACTGTGCTCAGAGACCTAAGGAGCATAGTTCACTTACTGAAAGAATCAAACCCCTAAATGTGTGTGTGTGTGTGTGTGTGTTGCCACTGTAAACAAATGCCCATCCAGCTTTATGTTAATGCTGAGGAATTGAACCCCAGGCTGGCAGGCTAAGTAATCAAGTAACTTTAATAGCTGAGCCATCTCCTAGCCCCAAACCCTTCTTTCATTTTTTATTATTTATTTTGTTTTTTGTTTTAACAGTAAGATGTTTATTACCATAGCTGAGAATGAGTACAGCATAAGCCAGAAATATGAACTTTTGAAAGCTTGGTTCCTGGCTGTAATATGATAGATAATAATTCTTCAAATAAACTAACAGAAAATATGTTTACAGATGTTATCCACTACATATATATATGTATATATATATATGGTTCTGACAAGTGATCACTTCATAGTAATCATTTAAAAAAAAAAGTACTGCCAAATGTGACTATTTGTTTTCTTTCAAGTGTGTCATATGCCGAATGAGATGATTGAAAACTTCATGGCCAAGTTTTTGGAATGCTAATCTCCACAGAAATGAGCAGTACCTGTCACATGAAGCTAAGTGTCACACCCATTATTTTCCTATGCAGGAAATATCAGATTGCAGTCTTTGTCCAGAAGCACAGTGAGCCATACTATGATTGCATTCTATTATCGATGTTTAGAAACTAATTTATCTGAATATCCTTTCTTGTCCAATTTCCTTCAGCTTTATTTTTCCAATAGTACCTTGACATTATTATTAAAGTATAATTCAAACCTAACACTTATACATATTTATAACTATAATAAATATATAAAAATAAAATATGTAACATAGTACATTTAAGATACATTTTCGCTGTTATATTATGCATCATTTCAGTCCTCTTTTCTTTTTTTTTTTTTTTGCTTTGGCTTTATAATAGTAATTTTTTATTGTCCATAATGAGTTACATTATTTAATGGCCAAACAAAGAGTTGTTATCTCCAGTTCCCCAATGCCCCTCTTCCCCATCCCCAATTAGTTGGATATCCTCCTCCGTGGGTAGTCTGGATCAGTCCTTGGGGCTGTGGACCATGGATAGCCTAGGAGTCAGCCCAGTTCCGCCAGCCCTAGTATGTTGTTACTAAGGGGGGAAATGTCTCTGGATATTCTCCCCCACCAAGGCTCTCACAATCTTCCACCCCCTCTTCCGCTCAGTTCCTTGAGTCATGGTGGGTGAGTAGTAAGGCTGCTTTATTGTTGAGAATTTAGGGGTCTCTGTACTTCTGCTTTAGGTTGTGTCGAAAATCATTGGTGTCTGTCTCACTGGCTTATCCTATGTTGACTGATTGGCTGTGGCTATGGGTCACTTATTCATCCCATCATTCTCTGCGGGGTTCCTTATGGATCCTCCATGGTATGTCTGGGGTGGCTCATCTCTTGCCAGGGTGTCAGCTATCAGCCTGCGGTTCGTTGGTAGGGTTGGATGAGCCACAGCTCTCTCACTGCATTCTGAAAGATACAAACACAATCTCCATTGGAGAATGAGATCAGTATAGGTTAACTGAGATACACATTTCTGGAATACCTAGATTCTATTTTTAATAGCCTCTCCATCAATCACTCGCTTCCTGCATCTCTCCTTAGGGGCCCAAGAGTCCGGGTCCCAGTACATATCACCCTAAGTCCCCAGTTCCAGTTAAGGGCTCCCCCTCACTAAGTGGATTATTTGGCCGAATTTAAAAGCTGTCGATTGCCTCCCCCAGGCTTTGGCTCCTCCATTGCACAAGTGCTCCTTTCTTGGTTTGCTGTTCTCTCCCAGTGGGAAGTGTGGTCAGCCTACTCACAGCAGCAAACTGTGTTTCATGCCAGCAGTCTCTGTTTACTCCAGCTGTCATTGACCAGCTTCCCCTGGCAGCTTATGCAGTGCTTTCCAGCACTGCACTAACTACCATCTTGGGGCTGCCAAACCCTTCTTTTAAAATTCATTTATTTCTCAGGGGTTCCTGCCACTGCAAACAAACTCTGGACACAAGCAACTCTTCGTGGGTACTGGGGAATTGAACCTGGACCAGCAGGCTTTTCAAACACTTTTAACCACTGAGCCATCCCTCTAGCCCCAAGCCCCTAATTCTTAATGCTGAAAGCACAGAGCAAACAAGCAAACACTCTATCTGGGACCCAGGAGGGGGGCATTGCAGGTCACAATCTGAAATTACCAGTCTTGGAAAAATCTAACCCAGGCTTTCTATGAGAATGACTTCAAAGAACAACTAACCCTGTTCAACCAAGGCAGGATTAATCACTGTAATTAGCTGACTGCACAATTAGAAGTGATTAAGCACATTACAGAAGAGGCTCTACACCCCACATGGCACTGGGAAACATCCCAGCTCAGCCGGTCAATAACAAGCTCTGCTCATTTCTCTGCATTGACTTGGCCTGTGTTGGGAGCATGCACTGCCTTCTCAGGAGGCCATTGTTCTCTCTTTCTCTCTCAGAATAATTTCTTTCACATACACTGCAGCACACAGGAGCATGTGGGCATTAGGCAAGGATGTTGTCATCATTAGCTTTTTTTTTTACATTTAAATGGAGGTAGAATTTATACGCAGTAAAATACACAGATCCTAAGTCTACAGTTCATAAATTTTTGCCAACGAAATATCATGTAACCACCAACAAACACCCTAATCACAATAGAGAACAATTGTATAGCTCAGTTGGGCTTTTTGCATGTTCTGTTTTGTTTTGTGGTGTTTGGGATAGGATCCTGGGACCTTGTGTATGCTAGCAAATGCTCTGCCACTGAGCTACATCCCCAGCCAAACAAACAAACAAAAAAGATAAGGTCATTTTTTCCAAACACTCCCTCACCTCACCTCAGGCAAGTCTTCTAAGCTGATTTCATTTGGGGAACTGTATTGATTATGTGACATGAATCAGGTGGTATTGAATTGAAAGAAGCCAATGACTCATAGTGTCAGTGAAGACATCCCAATCACAGATTACATATTTTGCTTTGTTCTCCTTCATATAGTAACTAGATACTTTTTGAAAAGTTTTGTGTGTTTTAAATTAATGTGCATTTTAAAGTGATTTCTAGTCGTGGGCCCCAAGTTGCAAAGAAAGAAAAAAAATAAAGCAGGAAATGTGATAGGGACTGGAAACCCAGAGCCAAGCTACACTCTGCATCCATCCCTTCCCGTGTCTTTGTGAGCAGCACAGAGCCAGGGTTACAAGAGTGAGGTTGGGTAGGATGGTGTAGAAGAAAGACAGAGGTATTGTGAGTCCAAAGCTGAGAGCTCCATGTGGTCAGGGCTGCACAGAGAATTTCAACTTATACCTGAGGACCAAACCAAGGACACTGTTTTTTTGCCAATGACTAAGGAAATTAAAAGTCAATATGAATGTGTGCCAGAGGAGCACAGGGTTGCCTGCCTCAGGAAAAGTGAATGATCCTAAGAGGCAGGGACTTGCCACCCTGGGTAGAGCAGTGTTCCCTTGGTGCCAGGCCTTTGGATTTTCTTTCTTTGCATGAATGAGAGGTATAGGAGGGTGACCCTGGTCATGGTGAGGCATCTCAGCACCTCAGCTAGGTGCCCCTAGTAGAAGCCCCACTCCAGGAGTATGAGAACCAAGAAAGAGTGCTCACGGGATGAGCCACGGAAAGGAAGGCAAGCTGCCCTACTGCTGGGTGTGAGGAGCCTCCCTGCTTCCTGTGCCATGGATCCTGGGGAAGGAGAGAGGCCCGGAGTACTACATCTAGGAGGATCTCCCCAGTCCCCAGGGCAGCTGATTGCTAGGTAGCTGGGAAATTCACCTGGATGGAGCAGAGCTCTGAGATCATGACCCTTGACGAGCTGTGACCCAGTTCAAAGGGACAGGAATGGAATTTTCCTCCCTGAAGAGCCCCGGAGACTTCTGAGGACTTATGCTGGCCACCAGGTTAGTGGGACCAGTGGCCTCCACCCACAAATGACAAGTTGGCCCCAAGTCTACCTTGGACTGTGTATAAAATGTGAGAGCAATAAAGGAATGTGAGGACCATAAATGGGGGTGCTGAGCTTCCTCCTAGACAGGTAAAGCTCATTTTCTTTATGGGACAAAATATACTCTATCACCTTGCAACCTGACTTAGGTATTCTGACCTGGGGTAACATTTCTTCCCTTAGTAGCAATTTCTAAAACTTTATGCTCCCACTAACCTAGGCTGCCTCCTTGGCCTCCTACCCCCTAAGCCGTATAGCCCTATATCTTCCCCACCTCCAAGGCCCTCCCTGTTCACCTGCTGTCATGCGGTTCCCTTCATTGTCTAGGACTTAACTCCAGTGTTACTTGCTCAGGAAACATCTCTTATCATCAAACCCAGGAGCACTCTGCCTCTACCTCACAGTACCTTGCTGCACCATTTCCTGGCCTCTTGTTCACATTCCACCTAGTAGCATTATAGCTATTTCTTAATTTGTCCTTTTATATCTAATAGGTTGTGAACTTTAAAATGTTTAAATTGGTATGAAGGTGTTATCCACAGTGGGAATGTCTAACACCTCTTCTCTCCATGTGGAGACCCAAGCAATTTCAGTGGTGCCTCACAATGGAAGCCAGTCCCCAACCTCCTGCCAAAATGGCAGGTGCTTAAGCCTGAACCAGTCAGCACATGGCTGACCCACAATGACTGGTCCTAGGATTAGCCTGGTCAGAGCAAACCTGGGGATTTCTCTTCAGTTACTACAGGACACTGTAGCTTGTCTCTCCCCAAGGAATTTGTAGCTCTAACTGCTCTTTGCAGCCATCTTGCATTTGTGAAGGAGCCAAACCCAAAAAATGAATCTGGTCCGTGAAGAAGTGCAGGGCAGAGAAAAATGGACCTGTAGCACTGGTTAGACTATGGAAAAATAGCTTTACTTGTCAGCCATGTGAACTAATAGTTCTGTTCATGATTTGTCTTACCAGCAGAGGCATCTTAACCAGGGTGGTTGGTGGGGGTTGTGTTATTCAGCTTTGAAGACTGAAAATCCAAGATCTAGAGATCCCATTGGTTAATTCTCTAGTGAGGGGCTAGTGGCAGGTGGCATCATGTTGCATCTACAGAGAAGTCACACCCAAACAGGAAGCTGGGGGCATGGTTCAAGAGAGCTTGGGGTCCCTTATTCTTTCTGAAGGCAGCTTCCCAAAAACCTAAGGACTTCTCACTAGGCCCCACCTTCTAAAGGTCTCATCATTTCAGTGCTGACACACTAGGGACCAAACTCCCAGTATGTGAACCCTTTGGGATCACACTCCAACTACACACCTTAGTTTATAGTGCTCAACGGTGGCAAGCGCAGTGAGTTCCCACAGTGTACATTCATTCACATGAACAATCTCACTCTGTCTCACATATGGATCAGTCTTATTAGAGAGAGGAGAAAACACCTCCAACTTCTGGAAGGGTTACAACATCTGATTATAGAAAAATCACAGAATTTAAAGCTTTTGGCAACAGTTGCTAAAACATGGAACTGAGGATTTTAGCTACTATGTTTTGCAGTACTAGAGATTAAACACAGGGTCTTTAAAAATAATTTCTTTGTTGGTGGATGTATATTTGTGCACATATTTGTGGGGGGGGCATGTACATGACTGTGCACATGCATATGGAAGTTAACACCAGCCGTCTTCAGTTGCTTTCCACCTTATGTTTTGAGACAGGGTCTCTCACTGAATCCCACCAATTTAGCTAAGCTAGATGGCCAGGGATACCCCTGTCTCTGCCTCTCCAGCACTGGGATTACAGATGAGCACTGCTGCAGCCTGCTTTTTAGGTGGGTGCTGGGGATTGAACTCAGGTCATTATGCTTGCATTTTATTGGCTAAATCATCTCCCAGACCCTGAACCCAGAGTTTTCTGCATGCTAGGCATATATATGCTAGACTTGACCACTCAACATATTATAGCCCCAGTCACCTTTGGATAACTTTTCATTGACTTGCTATTAAAAATAAATTTGTAATTTTAACCTAAATTCTTTTTTGAGAAATTTTATTTATTTGCAAGGAGAGAGAGAGAATGAATGAATGAATGAATGAATGGGCGCACCAGGGCCTCCAGCTGCTGCAAATGAACTCCAAATGCATATGTTACTGTGTATCTCTATGTGGGTACTGGGGAATTGAACCCAGGTTGTTAGACTTTGCAGGCAAGCGCCTTAACCGCTGAGCCATCTCTCTAGCCTTTTTAGTCTAAATCCTTAAGAGTATTTCAGACTCTGGCAAGTGGTAATATAAAGTTTTTTAAAGTAATCTATTATTTGTGACCCCTTTATAAATACTTAATGAAATAAGACCAGCTTTGCCCAGTCTGTCTTTTCAACATCTTGCCTAGGAGGTGAAGTGGGGCTCTAATCACTGCAAGGTGATAGTGACTTTTTCCTGAATGGCTCCATGCCTTGACCTTATTTACAACTTTGCTTTAAGATTTTGCAACCTGTTTGTCCCCTTTCTCTCTTGGCAAGCATTCTTGAATCCTCTCTCCAGAGGCCTAGATCCTAATGAGGTGGGACCATGTCTTGTGCCTCTTTTATAACCCATGTCCTCCCAATGCCATGTGGAATACCAGAACTTCCCAAGAGCTGGTGGACAGCTCATGGAAATTTCCACAGCAGCTGCTCAGCATCCCTCCCCCACCTGGGATAGGGCCTGGGAGTCCTACTAGCCCAAGGACACGGAGCCTGGCTGTAGATCAGGCTCAAGGTCTATTTACAGCTTTTTATCTCAGGGTTGGGGTGTTGGCACTTTGCACTCAGAAAACCTCCTCCTGCCCGCATCAGTCAGCACACCAACACTCGTTTGTATCTAGAGGAGAAGAGACAGTGGGCCAGACACACCCTCATGGCCACCCATGGGCCCACTGTTCCTCTGCTTTTGTTCATTCTGATTTGGAGCCTAAATCATTGTTGGGATTAAAAAAAAAACCTTCTGATACATGATAAACATGTTTATGTCAGATAATACATCTTTATGACAACTGAGGAGCTTATTAATTAACTTATTTCTCACATGTTTTCCCTTACTAGGCAAATATCTGTCTCCCACAGAACATTCCCTGGACCTCAGCCAACTGAAAGAAGCAGTCGCTGATGTACCCAAAGCCCCCTGTGGGAACTGTGCAAAGAGAAGCTGAGCCCTTGGGGATCAGGATTGTGCCCAGTGCTCAAGGTCAAGTGGGTGAGGAGTCTACAACAGCCATTCCCTCATCCTGGGCAAGGAGGTGGGGACCTGGAGCCAAAGAACTTGAGAATAGAGCCAAGCTTGGCCATCATACCAGGTTCCTGAGGTACACTGTATAACCCTCTGGGCCTCAGGGTTTTAAGAGGCCAAATACATGACCTACCTACTTCACTCCTAATTTTAGTTTATATTGTCTGTAGAGTTCTTTTTACCAATAGTTGTATGTATTATGCATCAGATGCCAACTGGAGCCTTCCTAGATAAAATTAGTTTAAACTTCTAGTTTACCTCCAGTGGAAGTCTAAAGTCCTCAAATGGTTGGCCAGTTCCTGGAGGGTAGGCCAGGGCAGAAGGTGGTAATAGCCATTACTGTCACTGCTGGCTCTAAGCCCTGCTTCTACTGGGTTGGCATGTAGACCAAACAATATCTGTGCTAGCCTTTCAGAGGAACAGAGGAGATCTAACTCCAAACTTGACAGCAGACCCTTCAAAGTCCTTTTTATTCTGTGTGTGTGTGTGTGTGTGTGTGTGTGTGATGTGTATGCATGTGCATGTGTGTGGGTGCATGTGCACATGTGTATGCATGCGTGTGGAGGTCAGAAGTCAACCTTGGGTGTCTTCCTTAGTCATTCACTACCTCATTCTTTGGGACAGGGTCTCTCAGTGAACCCAGAGCTCAGGGATTCAGCTAGATTAGTGAGCCCCAGGAATTCCCTTTCTCTTCCTCTTCAGTACTGGGATTATAAACTCACACTACCACACCCGGCATTTTATTTAGGTTCTGTGGATCTGAACTTAGGTCCTCATGCTTGTACTACTGAGCATCTCCTTTGCCCCATTCTATATCCTACAAAGGTTTTGTAGGTTGATTCCCATTAGACCCGCCCCGCTCACCCTCATCTTCCCAGCTCTTCTTCCCTCTTGTAGAGCCACTTGAACTCCAGATCCATTTATTCCTCTACTCTTTCTTCTGTGAAACTCAGTCATTCAGACTCACCCAACTCACAGAGCAGGATGTGTATTCAGCAGAATCCCTCCTCACCACACACCATACGATGCTGGCTACAGATGTTTTCTACTAACTTCTTGCCACAATGGTGATTCTGTATCTCAGAAAGCAGAGGGAACTGTGGAGAGAAGCAGCACTGCACTGAATCTAATTCTTCCAACCAGAACAATTTACTTGTAATGTAAAAGTGAGAGAGAGGTTACTGTCAGCTGAAGGTCCTGAATGGCTGATCTTGTGAGTTAAGATGAAAAATATCAAGGTATCTGGAGAAGTTAGACACTGCTGATCTTGTGAGTTAAGACAAAGGATAGATAGCGCAGACAGAACCAAATGAAGGTACAGACTACAAATGATCCATTAGAGAGCTCAGAGAAAAACAGGTCCATAATCAGGTACAAAAATAAGTAGTATCTTGGTTTGTTTTTGTTGCTATAACAAAATGCCCAACACTGGATATTTCATGAAGAGGTTCATTTAGTTCATTTTTTAGAGGCGGAGTCCAACATTAAGTGGCCAGTCAATGTGCCTTCCACAAAATTGTCACCTCCCACAAAAGTGATCCATGTGGCAAGGCAGGCCACAGGCTGGTCTGACTCTTATGAAACAACTCATTTTGAGAAAACTAATTCACATCTCAAGACAAGCATTTTTCTCTTCTGAAGACAGTGTCCCAGGTGAGCTACCACCAGGCCCCACCTCTTAAAGGTCTCATCAATATCACCACACTGAGGACCAACTTCTGGATGAAAAATCCCAGCAGAACCACAGCAGTGGTTGAATGATTGGCAGGTGCTCCTCTTCCACCCTGGAGACAGAGAGACAGCACCTTCACCTTGTGACTGTCAAGGCTGCTCGGGGCATCCTCTCCATCTCATACATGTGCCTGACAGTGGCACCCACCACATCTGGCCATTCTCCACTGCTGCATCAACCTGTAGGGAAGTCTGGGACATGCCATGCAGGCACACGTCCAGGTGGCAGAGAAGAGCACAGATTTGTACAGTAGCTGAGCATTCGCTGCAGACACCTCAGTTTCCTTCATCAAGGAGAGTGACAATCAGTCAAGAAAGCAGAGGGACAACTTTGGTAAAGAAGAGGTCATATGAAAGCACCTTGCTATTCCAGAACAGCTCAGTGTTCTGACCTCTGACCTGGATAAATTCTATACAAGGATACCGAGGGTCTCACCAGAAGTTAACTTCACTTTATGGAACCTGAGTGAGCAGAAACACATCTTGGAGGACCAGAGGCAGGATTGTCATCCCGATTTTCAAAAAGATGCCTGTAATCCCCACACCATGAGTTGTACACAAAAAGCTCAGAAGTTTAAGGTCATCTTCAGCTACATAGCAGGTTCAAAGTTAGCTTAGGTTACATGAGACCCTCATGAAAATAAAACAAAACAAAAATACTACTAAACCAAAATCTGAACATGGGAATGGCTAAAAAAAAAAAAAAAGATAATCAAATGAATTGACCACTAAGAGCAGCATGAAGTCCAAGCTAGATGCAATTCCTCCTTTGAGAATTGGTCTTAATGATGTCCATAGTCTTAGACTTTATATTTATTTTGGAAGTTTATCCTAAGAAAATGTGCAAAACATGGTCAGTTATTTTGTATAAAAGGATTTTTCTGTGGCTTTATTCATAATAGCAAAATATCAGATACAAAGTACAGTAACAGGAAGGTTAAGCAAAATATCCTTGATACAATGAACTATTAAACTTTGAAGTTGTTTTTGTAATGCTTGATGTAAGAAAATACTTGTGAAATACTATCTTAAACAAGAAAAAGATTAAAAATAGAACTACAAAGGAAACGAACTCAGTGTGTTGAAGAGATATCTGTACTCCCAGGTACATGGAAGCATCATTTCCAACAGCCAAGTAAAGCTCATTTTCTATCAATGGATGAAGAAACTGTGGTACATGCACATAATGGAATACCTTAAAATAGCCTAAAAGAAGGAAATCCTGTCATTTACTACAACACAGAGGAACCTGGAAGACATTGTGTTAAGTGAAATGGGCCAGGTACAAAAAGATAAATACTGGATGGTTCTGCTCGTATGTGGAATCTAAACAAACTGAATTCATAGAGGCAACGAGTAGACTGGTGGCCAGGAGGAGGGGCTGGGAAGATACTGGCCAAAAAGCACAAAATTTGTTAGGTAGGAGGAATAAGTACAAGATATCTATTGCACAACATGGTGACTATAGATAATAATGTGTTCTTAAAGATGGCTCAGAATAGGGCTAGAAAGAATGTTTAGTGGTTAAAGGCACTTGCTTGCAAAGCCTGATGACATGGGTTCGATTTCCCAGTATTCACATAAAGCCAGATGAATGGCAACAGGTTGGGCACACCCATACTCATTTTATCATTTTCTTCTTTTCCTTCTTCTTTTCTTTCTCTTCCCTTCGTAAATAAAATATTTTTAACAAAAGGTTGCTAAGAATGTATTTTAAATGGTCTTACCACAAAAGTATGTGCTAATAATTAAATAGCTTCATAATAACATAGCTCTACTCAACCATTCCACAATATACGTGAGTGTATGTATATATGTACATATTTATTTCAAAATATGTTGTACATGATACATATATAAAAGCTTTGAGGTGGGGGGAGTTGGCTAGTCTAAACAGTGCTTGCCACACAAGCATGAGGCCTGAGTCCCATCACTAGGATCCACGTACAATGCCAGGAATCAGGTATAGCAGTACTTGCCTGTCATCCAGGCACTGGAGACGTGGAGACAAGCAAATCCCTGGAACTTTCTGGCCATCTACTCTAACTAAATCGGAGAGCTCCAGGTTCCATGAGAGACCCTTTCTCAAAAAATAAGGCAGAGAATGATTGAGAGAGACATCCAACATCAACCTCTACCCCCACACACAAGCAGGTAAACACACATACAAAATAAACAAGAAAGTAGCTACATGTAAAAGGACATAGAGTCTTAGTGATGTGGAAACTATGAGCACAGAAAAAAAAAATAAAAGAAACATTAACTGTAGTTATCTGAAGATGGCCAAAGCATTAGTTAATTCCCTGTGTATTTTGCTGCAGAAGTCATGAAATACTTCTACAAGCACCAGATTGGAAGCAGGGCATCTCATTTTTACTAGGCATTTGACAAAGCCCTCCAGACACGGAGGGTAAAATTATCCATGGAATTACTGTGAGAACAGACGAGTAGTCACTGAGTGACTGACACCAAACCAGGGTGTGGATGCGAGAGACAGAATAGGGAGGGCCCAGTTCTGCTTAATACTTTCACTCATTATGGTTAATCTTGACTGTCACCTTAATAGGACTCAGAATGGCCATGGAAACAAACCTCTGGGCATGTCTGGAGAGTGTTTCTTGACGGGTTGAAGTGTTAAAACCAGCCCTAAATGTGGGATCTTGGAATGAATAAAGAGAGTGAGCTGAGCACCTGCACTCATCTCTCTCCACTTCCTGACTGCAGATTGAACAGGACCAGTTGCTTTAAACTGCCACCATGATGGACTATACCCTCACACTGTGAGCCCAAACAACCCCTTCCTTCCTTAAGTTGCTTCTTGTCGGGTATTTTGTCACAGCAACAAAGAAAGTAACTAGTACACTTATGTTTCAGATGAATATATAGATTTACACTATCCAATACACTGTCCACTAGCCATATGTGACTGTATTTAATCCAGTTTTAAATGTAGTTCCCAGCCTTTAATCCCAGCACTTGGGAGGCTAAGGTAGGAGGATCACACTAAATTTGAGGCTGGTCTGGGCTACTGAGTGAGTTCTAGGTCAGCCTGGGCTAGGGTGAGACACCGCTTTAAAAAAAGAAAAAGAAAACCAGGCCAGGTGTGGTTTAGACACACATACATAAAATGCAGTAGCCTCAATTCAAGCACTCATAGTCGACTGGCTAGTGGTTGGCCATACTGGGCCATACTGTTGTAGAGCATTCCAGTCATCACACCTTCTGGTGGAAAGTGCTGGTCTGTGGGGCAGGCTTATCAGTTCACAGAAGCCCCTAGGCTGAAGGACTGTCTTCTTCTCAGATCTTCACCATGTGCTGAACAATGTAGGTAGGTGAGCCTAGAGAGATGGTGCATGTATGATCTCCTCCAGGGGGCAGCGTTGTGGGCACATTAACTTTAGATGAGCACAAGCTCCACATACGTCTATAAAGTGATGGAGCTACCAGATAGCAACACCTTGAGATGAGTTTGTAAAGCATGAGGTTCAGAACAAGGAAAGTATGATTCCAAGATACACTAGTCAAACCACACATGGAGATTCAAGTGTTTCTTGGTGGTATTTTCACAACAGCTGGCTATGGTCAAAGTCACTTGAAAGGGATGCATGATTTTCAGCACCAGCAACTCAATGGCTTTGTAATGAGTCATAAAGATAATAAAAGTGATGGGACTGGAGAGAGACAGACATTCCAGCAAAAGCCCAAGGTAATTAATGGTGTTTAGGTTATGTAGCTATACTAGAATTATAAGCCATGTGTGAGGGCACACTCCTGTAATCCCATACTCTGGAGGTTGAGGCAGGAGGACTGCAGCACACTGGAGGCTAGCCAGTGCCACATAGCAAGACTCTTTTTCAAAAAACCCAAAAATTAGCAGGGCATGGTAGTGCACACCTTTAATCCCAGCACTCGGGAGGCAGAGGTAGGAGGATTGTCGTGAGTTCAAGGCCACCCTGAGACTACATAGTGAATTCCAGGTCAGCCTGGGCTAGAGCGAGACCCTACCTCGAAAAACCAAAAAAAGAAAATTATAAGCAGAGAGAGCCAAACAGAAAAAAATGGGCACACCAGGGCCTCCAGCCATTGCAAACGAACTCCAGAACTTTGTGCATCTGGCTTTACATGGGTATTGGGGAATCAAACTGAGGTCATTAGGCTTTGTAGGCAAACACTTTAACTGCAGAGACATGTCTCCAACCCCCAAAATAATTTTCTTTTTAAAAAATATTTTATTTGCAAGCAGAGAGAGAGAAGAGAGACAGAGAGAAAGACAGAATGGGCACACCAGGGCCTCCAGCTGCTGCAAACAGACTCCAGATGCATGGCATACACCTTTAATCCCAGCACTAGGGAGGCAGAGGTAGGAGGATCGCTATGAGTGAGTTTGAGGCCACCCTGAAACTACATAGTAAATTCCAGGTCAGCCTGGGCTAGAGTGAGACCCTACCTCAAAAAAACAAAACAAGAAAAAAAAAAAAACTTTGGCGGTGACACTTGACAATGACCGAGCAGTTGTCAGATGTTCAAGCGCAGGTTTAGATCTCCATAGCTCCCTTCCCTGAAGGCCCAGGTGTTCCAGATTTGATCCCAGCCTGTGGCACGCCTAGGTATCGGTGGTACCTTGAAGAGATGGGGCCCAGTCGCAGGAAGTCAGGTCACTGGGGGCTTACTCTTGATGAGGATATTGATACTCCACCCCTTCTCTCTCTCTGCTTCTTGGCCATGATGAGATAAGCAGACCACCTCCACCATGCACTTCTGCTATGATGTAGGATACCAACACAGACCTCAAAACAAGACCGAAATCTCTGAAACTCTGAGTCCTTTGAAGGTGATAATCTTGGGTATCTAGTCACAGTGATGGGAAGCTGCATGAATGCTGAACTGAGGTGTCAGAGGGCGAGTGGGGGCCCTTCTGTGCCGGGTAGGTGCTGGATGGCTCCCAGCATCCTGGAAAGTACAAGGTGATGCAGAAAGCAGGTTCTCGTCACGTCAGTTCCATAAATGCTGGAATGAGACACCGGTTTTCTTTCCTTCATGGCTTCTCTGAGTCTTTTTATGTGCAATCCTAAATCTGAATTCTCCCTCACTTCTCAAGGACCATCTTGAGTGAAGAGAGTATTTGAACATTTTGGGAAACACTGGATTAAGAGTTGTGAGGCTCTGACTCTCATCCAAACAAGTTGTGAACTGTGAGTCCAGCAATGGCCACAGCACTCACTGAGCTAGGCCTTGGCATAATCATTTAGACAGCTAATGTCATGTGACACTCACGACCCTGACATTATCACCACTTTTGACAGTGGAGAAAACTTAGGCTCAGAGAGGTTGAGCACCCTGTCCAAGATCACATAGCCACCACATAGAAGAAGCAGGAATGCAGCCTTGCCTTGCCCTTCCAGGCTGATTTTTTTATATTTCATTGGGGTGATGAACAAGACAATATCTAGGGGCAACCCAATCTGAGTGCCAGGATCATAGTGATGAGGAAGGGTCTGGAGCTGTGGGGCTTTGGTCCTCGTCCTGGGACTTTAATGACCCACATTGGAGCCAGCTCATTCATGCCAGGTTGCTTTAAGGTTGTTGGAATAAGTTGTTGAGAGGAAGGAAGAACACTGCATTCAATGACCTCAAAGCTCTGTTTTCCATGGCTTGTTCTGATGGTATCACGGGGCTCACCTGCACCCTTATCTCCACCTTCACCCAAGCCTGGATAAAAAGCCAAATGGAACACCTCTGCTCACCCTCTCCTTCCCACTTTACTCCATGCACTAGGGCTTAAATGCGTCCCCCAAGGATGGTGTTAAAGACTTGATACCTAGCTTGTATTCCTCTTGGGAGACGGCGGAACCTTTGAGGAGAGACCTGCTAGAAGGCAATGCAGTAATTGAAGGCACGTGCCCTTTAAAGGGACACTGAGATCTTCCCTCTTCCTGTTTCTGTATTTGCTTCCTGCCTGTCATGTGAACAGGGTTCTCCCCCTAGTGCACATATTCGTTAATGTACTATGATCCCAAAGCAACCAAGCTGAGCAACCATGCACTAAAACCTCTACAGCCATGATCTTTTATTTCTCTCAGGTATTTTGTCACAGTGAGGGAATACTGCCTAGCATGATAATGGCATGCTATTGAACAGTAAGTGGTTGAGGGTGCTCTTCCCAAAAGACAGTGCCTACAAGGACTAACACTTCCAGCTTAAAACAGAAAATGGCCTCTATGCTTGCAATGTGGAGCCAATATATAGTCACTAAATATTATCCCTGTGATGTGGTCAGGATATTACCTAAATCTGCAATAAACTACCTGGTACTCTGGGAATTTAAGAGGGAGAACACAGGGGCTGAGTCTCTCACTGAGCAAGGACTGGTTTATGACTTTGTTTTTCCAGTGCCTGGGCCGATACTGGCAAGGGCTGGATGCAGCAGGCTGACTTGATGAACCCCAAGGCTTGAGTTCCTAAGAGGCAGGCTCTGCTGCCCTCATGTGGCACATGGTGGTGAAGTGAGCAGAGGAGTAATTCTAGACATTTTATTTATTTGTAAGTAGAGATGAGAGAGAGAGAGAGAGAGAGAGAGAGAGAGAGAGAGAGAGAGAGAGAGAGAGAGAGACACTGACTTCATAGCCTCCAGCTGCTGCATAGAATTCCAGACACACAAGCCACTTTGTGCATTTTGCTTTATACAAAGGCACTGGGGAATCAAACCCTGGTTGTTAGGCTTTGCAAACAAGAGCCTTAACTGCTGAGCCATCTCTAAAGCCCAAGAAAGCTATTTTGATGAACTATTATTTATGTTAATATGATACTTACTGTTTTAAAGGAATTGACACACAATTGTTTTTATAATTTCTGACTTGCAGTTTCTAAATAGGATAGAATTAACCCACAGAACAAAAGGCCTTTGCGAGTTCTCAGGAACCTTTACAAGTATGAGAGTTCTTGAGACCAAAATGTTTGAGAGCTGCTGTTCTCAGGAAGGCTGTTGCACTCATCTGGTGGTTTTGAAATGGTGCTGTCCTTCACACTACTCTGGTGTCCCCAGGTCATCTTTCATCTGGTGGATGGACGTGTGTGCTGACCCCCACATTCCATTTTCCAACTGTGCTGCTTTCCACCATCTTAGTACCACATGCAATTCCAGATTCACCTCCTCTACCTCCAGGATCCCGAGGACAGGCGCTCTCGGGAGCCCCATCTTCTCTCCCCACCAGCTTGGCTTCATTTACCCTTTGGGCCTGACATGGGAAAGTCAGTGCCATGGAACACAGCAGAGTGCCCGTGAGCTCTCACCTGCTCATAGGAACTTGGCATATGTCTGGAGAGTTCTGCAAGCCAGTCGAGAAGCAAAGACTATTCAATACATGTGCTAGACAACTGATGACACTCTGAAACACAATCACAAAAATATTAAATCTGGGCTTATGGTTAAAGGTGCTTGCTTGCAAAACCTGCCAGCCCGGGTTCAATTCCCCAGTATCTATATAATGCCATATTCACAGAGTAATGCAAGAGTCTGGAGCTTGTTTGAAGCAGCAAGAGGTTCTGACATGCACACACACACACACACTGTCTTAATAAATATTAAATCTCAGATGAAATGACATTATTACCCAATAAAAATGTAAACTTTTAGAAAATACTATGGGTACAGAAGGATCTCTTCAGATTCAAAGGTATAAACTATAAAGGCAAAGACTGATACACTGAGTGACATTTTAAAACTGCTTTGGCAGAGCAAAAGATCTAACAGTGTAGAAAGGCCAACCACAGCCCAAAAGACGCCTGCCAGCCACTTCTTAGAAATGCTCTGTTAGCAGTTTGGGTCACTTAGCGAACATAATAGGATGAGATGTATTTACACAAACACTGTTGGCCATGACACCATTGGGTGGTCCAAACCCTCCACGACCACCTCTGTGGATGCAGCTCATCACTGCCTAAAGTGTGAAAATACACGGGGTGAAAGTGTGTGACTGTAACTGACCAAACATTAGCACCTTTCCAGAGGTGTGGATTTTAAGAGATATAAATGTCAATAACAACCCAATGACAAATGGGCAAAGGATACAAACACAAAAAATAAATAAGGACACCTGTGAAGCCAGAATACACAAAAAGTTACTTCATCTTACTGCAAACAAAACCCCAGGAGATGCCACCCATCCAGTGAGCCACAGTGAAAGTCTGGTGCTACCAAGTGCTGGCAGAGTTGGGGAGAAGGGAGCTCAGAGATTCCTCTCTGATTATTGTGGGAATAACCACCATTGCAGGGAGCAATGGGGGATGCCCAGGGAGAGGAGGCCTCAGCACACCTCTGAATTTACAAAATGTGACAACTTCTCATTATACCATAATAACAAACACTGCAAAAGCCCAAAATGCTGCCAGTAATATAGGGAGGTGGAATATTATAACTGAAATACTTAAAATACAAGAGCCAGAATTACATTTATATACATGTCTTCAAAATACAATACTAAAACATCTCACTGGAGTTGGGGTGTGACTCAGTGCTTATCTACTATAAATCTTTTGGGTTCATCCCTAGCACCACATGGAGAGGGGGAGGGATAAATCTACGGAATGATACCATATCTGTAAAGAAAACATGACAACATATAAAATGAAACCAACCAAGGAGACACCAACCAAGTATACAAGCTTGACTTTAGGATAGGGTGAGAGGCAGCAGGAATGGGGTACCATACAAATGAGATTTAATAACTCTGTAATTATTAGTGAGGCAAATATGAAAAAGTAAGTTGATTGGCTACCTAGAAATTTGGGAGTTTTCATACCAACTCTGTGTCCATTTCTGTGTGCTTGAATTATATCTTGATAATTTCCTGTTTTTCCTTTTTCTATTGTGTCCACTTGTATCCTTAGTGCCCTAAGGGCCTCAGATAAGAATCACCTTATAGCACTTTTAATATAAAATGTCCCCCAAAGGCTCATGTGAACACTTGGTCCCCAGCTGGTAGTGCTATTTGGGGAGGTTATGGAACTTCTAGAAGGAAGAGCTTTGCTGAAGGAAGTGTGTTGCTGGGGGTGGGCCTTGAGGGTTTATAGCCTGGCCCCACTTCCTGTTTATCCTCTGCTTCCTAACTGTGGCTATAGCATGAGCAGCTGGCCTCCTGGCCCTCTGTCAGTGCCTTCCTCCCTATGATGGAATACATCCCTTCAAAACTGTAAGCCTGAGAGAACACTTTCCTAAGTTGTCTTTCAGGTATTTGGCCACAGCAACAACAAAAATAACTAATCCACTCCAGGATCTTCCTGTCTCTCTGCAGTGGCTCGTCCCTCTGTCTCCTGACAGCATGTTTCCCAGTCTCCATCTCGGCGCAGACCACTACGTCCTCTGGAGACCATTGCAGCTCCCTCCTTTGCTGTCAGTGTGCTCCCATGGGGAGCCCTCCACGTCTGCACTTACCTGTACCCTCTGGCCAGGCCTTTCCCAAACACCTCTTCAAACTGTTAAAATCCAAACACTTGGGCTGGAGAGATGGATCAGTGGTTGGGGTGCTTGCCTGTAAAGCCGAACAACCCAGGTTTGATTCTCCAGCACCCACATAAAGCCAGATGCACAAAAGTGGCCCATTTATCTGTAGTTCATTTGCAGCAGCTCTTAAGAGGCCCTGGTGTGCCCATTCTCTTTCTCTCTCCTTGAAAATAAATAAAACATATTCTTAAAAAAATACTTACCCTAAGCCGAGCGTGGTGGCGCACGCCTTTAATCCCAGCACTCGGGAGGCAGAGGTAGGAGGATCGCCGTGAGTTCAAGGCCACCCTGAGACTACACAGTGAATTCCAGGTCAGCCTGGACTAGAGCGAGACCCTACCTCGAAAAACCAAAGGGGAAAAAAAAATACTTACCCAACCTCCAGAACTACTCTTTGGAAGATAACATTTCCATAATTGCCAAATTTATTAGGCTTTTCCATTTTCTCCCCACCCTCTGGGAATTTTCACCACAGGCACCATTCTTAAACACCTTAGCTGCTGCCTGCTTTAGGCTTTAGGGACTTGGTAGTATCACATTTTAAACTGTGACTCTGGATAGGTGGTGTCTCTTTTAGGTTTTCATTTGCAGTGAGGTAAAACATCTTTTCATGTGTTCTGGCTGCATAGGTTTCCTTATGTATTTATTGTCCATGTCTTCATAGCCTTTGCTCATTTTTTACTGATTACTGATATTTACATCTCTCACAAGTCTAGAAAGGGGTTAAACTTGTGGTTACTCCTAGGCTCTGCCCTGCATGCCTCATCAGCTGGATTCCAGCTGCCAGCGTGGTGGGGACTGTGAAGACCACTACTCACACCCACAACCTGCGGACTTTTCCATTCTCTCTGCTTGGCGTATCCACCTTCCCTGTACTTCCACAAGTAGCCCAGAGGGATGAAAACACCTGTCACACGCAGAGACACACAGCTCACCCCTCTCACAAAACACACCTGTCCACAGCACTTACATTATTTCTGGAACAAGGGGACAGAACTCGCACTGTTAACTATAAGCTCTTATCTGTGATTTCTCAACAGCCCCAGGAGGGCAGTGACCCACTGTGCAGCTTACGTGGACTCAAGTCCCCAATCAGAGACACCTCTGAGATAGAAACCTGTGACTGATGCAGAGACAAGGGTAAAGCTGGCCTGTCCCTCACCACAGGCCCAGGTTTGACTCCAGAGCAGGACCCAGGAACAGCTTTCTCATTGTGGGTGCACACCTGGCCCCTTCCCACACTGGCTCTTGCAGAGGACAACTCAGCACTTAAGCAGCTGCCTTGCAGTGTTTCTGACAGTGTGTTAACCTAGGCCAAGGCCAGCAATCTGCTTGGCCCAGCAGCCTTCTGTCCCAGTGCCACCAGATATTTGAGCTCTGCCAACGTCCCTGCCTAGGGAACTAGTCAAAAACTGAACAGAGTGAAGAGGCAATTACCCCCCCCCCAGTGAACAATGCACATCACTTCAGGAGAGTCCCAAGATGCAGGGAGAACCAGCACCATCATTCCAACAGGAGCATCTATTTATTGGTGGTAATATGAAGCCACTTCCCAGCAGTCACTGCTGTAACAAGAATAGGACTTGGTTTCTATAGGTAAGAGTGATCGTGACATCACGAGTGAAGCACTGGGGACTTTCCTTTCAGGAAACCCACTTTTCTCCAGCCAGTGTGACAGTGCTTAGCGCCCGTGGGAGCATGCCTCCTGGTCCCCGCTGCTACGGGCTTCCTCTTGGCTCGGTCCTGTACAGGGCGGTCTTCCTCGGCAGATCCACCCCACACACATTCCTGCAGATACACTTGCTGCGTGTCCCTCTGCTGACACAGGTTCTCGTGGGAAAGCCACAGTCTGGTCACAGAATAGCTAATCCACGAAGTAACCACAAGTTTTTCTTTTTTTTTTTTAACAGGAAAGTCTTTCAAACATATGGCTCTAGAGTGTTACACTATACACCTGCATCCAGCGAGGCTTCAGACAGCGCCCAGAGCCACGACTGTTCTCACGTCAGATGTAGAGCTGGTGGGAGGCCAAGGTGTCCATGAAAGGACGTACCAGGTTGTCAGTGGAGAAGTAGAAGATGAGCCCAAAGGTGATGGAGATGGGGAGGGCAGGCAGCGCTTTCTTGAACACAGCAAGCAGCAGCAGGGTCAGACACAAACCCTGCAGGACACAAAGGGGAGGGAGGGCCGTGACTCTAGCCTGATGACAGTGTTGGACATGACACTGTCTTCCCTGGACTGTGCACCAGCCCCTTGAGGTACAGAGGGTGGGTACTCACTCACACACATCTCTGTCAGGAGACCTGTCTGTTGGTTACAAGGTGGACAGAGCTGGTCTCCAGACCCCCAGGAGGGCACTGCCAGACTGTGAAGCTTCCCTGTCTGGCCACAGCATTCATGAAGGAGAGTGCCACCAAGCCTCTCAGTGCTGGCACCAAGGAAGCCAGAGATGCCATGTAACCCATCCTCTCGGAAGCAAGCACAGTGGTAGCACATCCTGCCTTTGGTGTCCAGAGTCTCCAGAGTGGGGGCAGAACTAAAGCACCTGCCTTGCTGTGCCCTTAGAACAGCAGCAGGGCCCAGTCAGACAGTGTGGCAGGGGAGGAGCCTAGGGCCTGACACACAACTAGGGGCAGAAACAAGCTCTTCTTCACTCTGGAGCATCAGCTGTAACCTGTCCTGGATATCCAGGGTGTCCAAGCAGGGGCACAACAGGGTGTATCCCTCTCTAATCTAAAAGGAGACACTCTCCAAGATGGCGTTGTAGGATATGACCCCAGCACATGCACCAACCTCTGGACCTCAGGACTGCACTGCAGCGATTCAAAGAGATGGGGCCCTAGGCTTAACCAAGATATTCCCTCTTCCATAAAACTCAGGCAATCCACAGCTTCAGGTACTAAGGGACCAAGCTTTAAAACTTTCAGACAGGCCCTGACACTGAGGTACATGTGATAAGCTCAGAGCCCTGAACCTCTCCACTATGCTATCCCCCAGGACAGAGCATGCCTTAGAGATCACACTCTTGGGACCTCTGGTGTCATTGAGGAGACAGCAGGTAGAAATGCCCCATAGAGAGTCCAGGGGGTGGCCCCTCATACTCTGGCTCACTCACAATGAGGATGGCGACGAAGCAGGCCAATGTAGTGTTCCAGTCTCCACTTCCTGTGGCTGCTGCCTTGCCCACCAGGACGCTGTAGAAGATGAAGTCTCCCAGGCCGAGCTTCACGCCCCCTGGGTGGAGAAGGGAATGTGGTCCCATGTGACCCAACTAACTGGGAAGTCGCTACAGGAAGCAGGCAGAGACAGGAAGCAAAGGACAAGGACACTGCCAAGGGACCCAGCACAAGAGGGCAAAGGGGCAGATCAACATGTCCCCCAGAAACAATGTGGTAGACTAGGGACAAAGACGGGCTGCTTTGGAAAAGGAGGGTGGGGTAGAGAGGACCAAAGGCTGAGCAACTTCCGCTTGGGCAGGGCAAGGTGCCCTGAGTGGACAGGTAGGTCTGAGGTGAGTACTAGCTGAATACAGAATCAAAGGAAAGCTTAATGAGGGGCTGAGGGGTTGTGGTGCAATTTAGCATGGAGTCTGATCATAGGACAATGTCTTTATTCTCAAGAGCATGCATGAATTCTAGAGCCCCTTCCCCTTTCCCTTAAACAGAGGAAAGTGGAGTGTGACTGATGACTGTTAGAACATTCACTACCTAAGTGTAAATCAGAGCTCAAAAGTCCCTTCAAAAGCCGGGCGTGGTGGCACACGTCTTTAATCCCAGCACTTGGGACGCAGAGGTATGAGGATCACTATGAGTACAAGGCCAATCTGAGACCACACAGTGAATTCCAGGTCAGCCTGGGCTAGAGTGAGACCCTACCTCGAAAAAAAAAATCCCTCCAAGCCTATTTTCTCCATAAACTAGTTCAGGGGTAAGCCTGCTCCATTCATACCACGTGCCATTCATGTGACAACTGTGAATGGAGGAGGTGCGATGCCCACTTGCCCCCTCCCCTCCTGCCTCCATGCTCCAACAGCATGTGCCTCACTGGGCACAGCTGGCAGTCCCCGCCTGTCCCCCAACACTGCCTCCTTTCTGATTTTAGTATCTCCCTCCCCTCAACTCCCTTGAGGTGCCTGACATGTTACCATCTTGCCATCTTAAGATGTCCTTCCGGTATTAACCCCCCAACCCCTTACTTCTCTACCCCCACTGCCCTACTCTCCTTATTCCTGCCCTGCACCCTTCCTAGCTGCTTCCGGGGCCCATGGTTATAGCAATAGGGATGTGCTGACCACTCTGGTTCCCCCCTGCTCCTCTGAGTACAGCACACCCAAGGCCTGAGCTGGCCCTTCCCACTGCTCTCTGCCACATTCCACACTCCCTGCCACACAAACATGGAACTCTTATCTGAGCCTCTACTAAAACTGTGGAACAATCCAACTGTCTCTGCTCGACTGGTTTCTGGAACAGTCTGAGTGTTTTCATTAATTGTGGATGACACTTGGGTTTGTACTGAGGTGACTCTGGATGGAGCTGACCACCACAAGACAAACTATGTGGTTGGAGGGCAGGCACTTTGGGTCTCACCTCTGGAAGGGGTGGGTGCTAGAAATGTTTAGTTCTTTTGCCAAAGTCATAATAAGTTGTGCCAACCCACAAAATGTCTTCAAAACACTGGGCACTGAAACTCAGGTGCTGAGAGGAGGATGTGCCCCTTCACCAGGATAGCACATAAGCACTACTTGTGGGGACATCCCAGGTCTTGCCCTGTGTATCTGTTTGGCTGCTTTTATATCATTACAATGAAACTGCAGTGTGCTCCTAAACCTCAGGGGGTCCTGGGAATGCATAAATATATAGACAGTCAGAAATGCAAGTGGCCTATAGACCCAAGAATATGTGTTTCGAATCTAAAGGGAGGCTAGACTTGAACACAGTACTCTTCACCCTATGGGGTCTGCTGTGTGCCAGGCACCCAGAGCAGTGAGTCCTGAGGAGCAGCTGGGATGGGAGGTCATGTGGGAAGCACTCTAGTGACCAGGAAGATTCTTATGAGGTGGGCCTTGAAGGATGAATAAGAGATTGTCAACAGCCAGGCAAGGATAGCCTTCTTTTGAACACCAGTTGGTATGCTGTTCCCTAGGGCTCACTCCTCTGGGTGCCTGGCACACAGCAGGGCATGTAACTAATGGAGCGATCCAATGACTGCTTTAATCACTTGGGAAAATAACCCTATCTCAGAGCATCTCTGGGTTTGTCTTCCAAATTTTTTAACATTCATGCATCCTATGCCCCAGCTATACTGGCCTCTGCCTGGGGAAGCCACCCGACTCTGCCCATCAGACAGGGACACATACCTCCTCTGGGGAGGTGGAGACAGGAGACAGAAGTTGATTGTTAACAACCCATGACCTGTTTTCATCTTAGCCCCAGAACCACACCTGCCCACAGAGCAAGGACATGCTTCCAAAAGGGCATCTGCATAGGCCCCAACAACACCTCCCCAACCCCCACCCTGCTAGCTTGAAACCCTCAAGGGCTCCAACTGCTGAGACCCAGATCTGAATCCCTCTGGAGCCATGCCTACCTCCTGCCTCCCCTGTACTTCTACTTCACTGCCTCTAACTCACACAGATGCTGCTTACCCCAGAGCTCCCTCCTGTGTGAAGGCAGTGATCAACCCTCAGCTCAGCTCCGAAGGCACCTCTCCAGGAGACCTTCTCTGACCAGGTCAGTGACCCACCCTTGCTCTGTGGTGTCCTTCAATCTTTTCCAGTGCTCAGGATTTTACAGTGTGTGTGGTTAGCACAGGTACCACAGCCTGGCCTCACCCAGTACCACACCAGCGCACAACTGGGACTCAACCTGACCATCAAAGGCCCAGGACGTGGATGAGACTCTAGAGGGCTTTGCAGGTATTGCCTGGGTATCAAGTCGACTTTGATGTGGAAAATATCCTTCCCCTCACATCTCCACCCAGACCTGCCAGAGCCCCAGCTTCCCACTGCCCTGTGCATCAGATCATCTGAACTTGGGCACCTTACTTTCCTCCTCTTCCTCCAGTTCCTCCCCTGGGTAACCAGGCAGGGGGAGCTCAGAGGCTTCAGGATATGAGGGCTCCCCAAAATTGTCATAAGAGTCTTCTTCTGAGGATCCAGGAGACCATCATCATCAGATCACCATGAGGAACAGGGAGAGACAAAGGTTAGTTAGATGGTACCTTGGCTTCTGGCATAAAGCTCCCTACCTCAGGGCTCCCCACACCTCTACCCACCAGCCACATCCAGAAAAATGAGGCAAGGGGCTGGGTAAAGCACTTGCTATACAAGCATGAAGTCCTATGCTTGGGTCCACAGCACCCACATAAACATGCTGGGCATGGTAGCATGTGCCTGTAATCCTAGACCTTCGGCGGTAGAGACAGGAAGAGCCCCAGGGCTTACTGGTCAAATCAGTGAACTCTAGGTTCAGCGAGAAACCCTGTCTCAAATAATAAAGTGAAAAGTGACTGAACAGGACACCTAATGTCATTATCTGAGCTCCATATGCATGTGCACACACATGCATACAAACATGCATACACACTACTCATACAAAGAAAAGTGGGGCAAGAATCTGGGGTACAAGATGGATGGTCCAACACTCACTCTCCAAGAAAAGTATGTCAGGAGAGCTGATTTTCAGATGCCATATCTTCTCTGACATCATAAACTTACTGCCCTTCAGAGGCAAGGCCAAGCATGGTAACGGTGAGACAAGACCATGAACCCCATACTTACCCATCTCTGGGTCATAGGGGAGCTGCAGTGCTCCCTGAGAGGAGGGGTCCAGCTTTGCCATTCCCACTGTCCACACCATGGCAGCTACAGAAGGAGGAAAGGGTCTTATCTCAGGTGGGATAAGGGAGCTGCCCCTGACCTCAGGGACAGCTAGTCTTTGTCCCCAGAAAGCCTTCATGGCCCCTCGTCCTGTGGCTATTTGATCATGCTCAGTTGTTAAAGGTCCAGAGGCAGGGGTCCAGGCTCACTGACATTTTCTGCCCCCCCTCTTCTTTGAGGTAGGGTCTTACTCTAGCCCAGGTTAACCTGGAATTCCCTATGTATAGTCCCAGGGTGGCCTTGACCTGAGTTCAAACTCAGGGCAATCCTTCTACCTCTGCCTCCTGAGTACTGTGATTAAAGGCATATGCAACCACAACTGGCTTGTCTGCCTTTTTCTGACCTCCCAAATAATTATGACAACGGAAAATATGGCCAAAAACCCTATAACATAAAATTCAACCACTGTGTGTGTGAGTAGGTGTATGTGGACCCTGGAATGCTTCTAGAGGTCAGAGGCCAACCTCAAGGTATAGTACTCGCCTTGCACCTTGTTTGAAAGAGGGTCTCTTATTGTTTGCAGCTGTAAATACCAGACTGGGTGGCCCATGAGCTTCCAGATTTTTCTGTCTCTGCCTCCAATATAATCCCATTACTATAGGTACAGCGGGACAGTAGACACACAGTTGCCAACGTGTCCAACTCTTACACGAGTTCTGGGGATTTGAACTCTGGTCATCAGGCTTACACAGCAAGTGCTTATAACCACGGAGGCCTTCCCAGCCCATCTGGAACACTGCATTCACTGGGAAACTGATCTCAGCCCTTTCATTGTACACAACTAAAAACCTGAACCCACTGAACAACTTCCCCTTCCTTCCTACTTCAGCCCCAGTAAGCACCATCCACCCCATCATCTGGCTCATTGTGACTGCTCCCTCACAGAGCTTTAATATATAGTATGTTGTCCTTCTGTCATGGGTGTGTCACTCTACAGAATGTCCTCAAAGAGCATCTATGTTGTAGCCGATGTCTGAATTTTCTTTTTTTTAAGGCAAAATAATTTTCCATTTTATGGACATACCACATTTTGCTTATTCATTCATCCACTGATGGACACTGGGGCTGCTTCTACCTCTGGATTACTGTGACGAATGCTGCTTTGTGAAATAGGTGCTTCCATCCTCTCGAGTATGTGTGCAGACTGAGGACTGCTGGATCATGTGCCACTCACCGAACTTTCTCCAGCTAGGACTCTCTCCTGGGTTCACAATTCTGTGTCTCCAATTCTCCATTGGGATTCTACACTCCACACCCCCAAAGCCCATGCTTGACACCAACCTGTCCTGACCCTCACCTGTTCTGCCAACTTTCCCTTCTCTGCAAAAGGCAGAGCATCTTTCTTGCTCAGAAACAAAGTACTGCTATTACCCTCGACTGTCTCAGTCACTCCTGCCTGCCTGTCAACAACCCTGGCCAATTCTGCTTGCAAAATGCCCCAGAACTCACCTCACCTCTACCTTGTGCCTTCCCCTACCTAAGTAGGCATCTTTGGCCAAATGTCACCTTATGGCAGACGGCTCCCTGAAAACCTTTTACAAAACTGCTTTTCCTTGAAGTCTCATGTCTCTGACCCTTCACTAGTCTTCACACTTACTATCTCCTGGCTCATGTGTCTACTTTAGTGTGCCTCCCCGACAGAACAAAATCTCCATCAGACAAGAACCTCCTCGCCCACAAGGCAATCTCCAGCCCGCGGCGTTCATACCGCCCAGCACCATCTCCGGCTCCCTGTGCTTGTTCTCTGCCCATCCTCAGAATATACCTGGATTGTGCTTTCACACCATGCTGGCAATTCTTCACTACCAGCTTGACTCTTACAGATTACCTAGCTGGCAGTCACTTCATTTAACTATTTCCAGGGTGTCCTGAGGCACCAGAATCACAGGCACCATACTTAAATAGGCCCATCATCAACAGAGGGAGCCATCTCCACCACATGGCCTTGCTTTCTGCTGGACTTCCATGACAAGCACAAGGCCTACCTCCAAGTGGAGAGTTGATACCAAGTAGGATGCCTGTTAAAATGCATATATAGATCCACCTTCTGCATGACCCCCCAGGCCAGGGGTGATACTTGTGCCTTCCCTTCTGATATGACCACCTTCCATAAGCCAATCTCCTGTCCATGAAGCCCAGGGAGAAGCACCCTCTGTCACCAGGAAGTCCCCCTTCAAGTCCCTCCTTAGCAGCCTGTAGGGCTAAGCAGTGGCTGAAGGAATCCACAGGCTCATAGGGATGTGGCCTGCATCCAGCACAGGCTACTAGATGATGAACGTGTTATGGTAACAGGGCTTTCCATGCCCCTGACACCCTCTTCCACCTCTTCCAGCCTGACTTTCCAAGCTTCTGCTTAGGCAAATACTGCCTACTGTGATTTCTGGAAGTTGGACCCTCGGGCAGATAGAGACCCTCATAGGACCACCACAGCAAACTCATCACCTTTGGTCAGGAAGGCGTACCATGTCCCAACCACAGGCTAGTTGCTAACCCCATGGTCAGGCAGCAACACAGGGCCACTCACATGAGTATATTAGGGCAGGAAATATGGGCTCATTTCTCTCCTGGGCAGTTTCCACCAGCATCCTCAGTGGCCCTTTGGGGCACAGCACAGCCACAAGATCTGAGAAAACAGACATTATTATCATGTAAAAGGAGACCTTTATTCTCAAGCAGCCCCAAGAAGAGCCAGCTTTCTATCATCAGGAGCCTTAAATGGACTCCAAGATGCACTGTGCTACTGGACAGGTATCCCATACCAACCAAGAGCCTGCACTAGCTGGAACCAGAGTAGGCTAACTGCATGCTGGGAAAAACAGCATGCCTGAGACAGAGGATGGGCTTGGAAGTCCCACTTCTCTCTGAGTCAAATTCCTTATCCTTAAAATAGGAGTCGCCAGCCAACACTGGAGATGGCAATCATGTTAATTCTAATTAAACGGCAGCTGACAACCTGGGTTATTTACGGGCAACATGCCCAATATACTTAAGTCTGTCCTAAGGAACCAACAGCTTTCAGCATGCCAGTTGCTCATTCATGCATGGCTCATCAGCATGCTGGCAGTCATGGGCAGTAGGAGTGTGGTCACTATGGGGTTTGCTCCTCAAGCACCAAAAGACCCATGTTTCACAAAGTCTCCAGGAAGGCCTTTTCAGGACAGAAGGTGAGTGTCCCACACCTGCTTTCCCATCTGTTATGTTTGAGTCTGAAATGTCCCCCACAGGCTCCTGCTTTGAATGCTTATTAACCCAGCTGGCCAAGCTATTTTAAGAGGCTCACAGAGGTGAGGCCCTAGCTGGAGGAAGTAGATTATGAGAAAGCATTTGAAGGTTATACCCAAACCCTGGTTCAGGCACCCTCTTTGCTACCTGATCTGCCGTGACTGAGAAGCCTCTGTCACACCCACTCACTGAGCCAATTCACCCTGACATTCTCACTACCATGGACTGACACCCTCTGAAACTGAGACCAAAATAAGTCCTTTTCCCATTATTTGTTTCTGTCAAGTACTTTGGTCACAGCAATACAAAAGTAACTAAGACACCACCCCAGCAGTGTGATGGACTCACGCCTTGTAGACACTGACCCTGCCCTCACCAGGCCCATGCTACCTACCGTACACAGAGATGGCGCCCAGGATGACCCAGGCAGACCACTCGGGCAGGTACTTGATGAACACCAGGGCCATGAGCGCGCTGATCATGATGAGGTAGGCCTGCTGCAGCACCAGCGGCCCCTTCCAGTGGATGCACACCATGCCCACTGCCCCAAAGTTCCAGACTGCCAGGAAGAGAGTGGGGTAGTCCATGGCCACATTGTAGGTCTTGAGTACTTCCCTGTAGACCCAAAGAAGAGCTGGGAGTGTGATGTCACGCCACAAATTGCTTGACACCCTCTGCTTCTTAGCCCCCAACCTGGATTTTATTTACCACATTCCCATTTTCCATTTCCACCAGTCCTATAACAACACCCAAAGTATTTTCTGAAATAAGATGAAAAGTAAACTGAGCTTGTGTTGGGGTCACACAACTGTGTGTTGGACCCAACTAGAAGACCCTGTGCACATGACGCAGCCCTTGGAAGAGTGATTTCTCCTATCCTTCCAGGGTCTTCGGGACTCTGAGCTGAGAGGATATCACACATCCAAGGGCAAGAAGGCAGATAAGCTAGTACATACCCAGACCTAGGCTAAAAAAGTAGAATTTAAATTGTAAACGGTTTCTACCTGCTGGGTAGTCAGAAACACCTCTGTCATGACAACTTTACTTTTAAATTGAAAGTCAGAAGGACATCATGGTCAACCACAGAGGCCCCTCCTATGTGTCAAAGTCTATTGGCAGAGGAGCCCAGAGGCCTGGGCAACTAGAGCAGCTGACACCCAGGAGCTCAATGGCCACCTTTCCCTGCCTGTGCACCACCTGGGATTGTGCTGCCCAGAGCACCACTTACCCCAGGTAGA
This sequence comes from Zapus hudsonius, assembly GCA_004024765.1. Classification (NCBI taxonomy): domain Eukaryota; kingdom Metazoa; phylum Chordata; class Mammalia; order Rodentia; family Dipodidae; genus Zapus; species Zapus hudsonius. Next base: position 118,512 of record PVHP010000527.1, read on the forward strand.
TGTAGGTGAACAGGAACAGCAGCATCAGTGAGGACATGATCAGCCAGCCATGGATGAACTGACAAGAGAAGCAGAAGTGCCAGTGTACAAGGTCTCCAAAACCATAGGCCCAAGCCCGTGCCAGAGCCTAAACACCCTTCTCAGTTAGGCTACATTGTGGCTATGTGGGAAGATCTCAGGGGGTATTTTTACAGATGATGAGGCCCAGCCACTCAGTGAGGTCTCACCAGCCACTTGAAATGGTTTAGAGGAGGCAAGAATCCTGCAAGTCTGCTAACCCTCAGCTTGTGCTGACCTACCTTTGCACTACCTTGGCAAAGGACATGCTGGCTGTCTCTACTTGCCAGGGACCACCTTAGGCTCTAGACAGAGACCTGGCAACATTTCTGCTCATAAATGCATTCCAGGGCAAGGGGAGTCATACATCACAGAAAGATCAGACAGGGATGAGGGCTACTAGGCTAAATTCACTGGTGCTATTAGGGCAAGCCTGGGGGGGGGTCTAGTTTTTACTAGAGATAGTGGAGAAGTCTCTTCCTACTAAGAATTTACAAATAGGTCCTCAGATGTCCTGTCCCTCCTCTCCTAACTGAACGTGGAAAGGTCAAGGTAGGCTTACTGTAAACCAAACTCTTACCCATTGGGCAGGGTGGCATCATTTCCTCCCATCTCACCTCTGGGGACTGACCTCGGGCACCAGCTCAGCTCACCAAGTCCCCAGCAGAGACGGGGTCTACCTGGAGCCATGGCTGCACCTTCAGCCTACAGAGGAGGGCTGCCTTTGGAATTTGCTCACACCCCACCTGAGATATGTACATTACCTCAGAACCTCCAACGAAAGGTCACTGAATAGCCTAGACACTTCTGTGGTCTCTAGGAGTGGCCACAGGACATCCACTGACCACAGCAGGACCATCCCAGCCAGCCTCATGCTATTTCTAGTGTGTTGTCATGTGTGCCATATGCTATATGCTCTACACAGCAGCCCTCCCCTCCATTCCAACCATCCGCCAGCCTATCTCATTTACATAGGCAACTGCAGACTGATAAGCTGTAGCTCAGGGACATTTCCTGATAGCTCCTCCCAATGCTCTCCCCAGCTCACAGCTCTGTCCCTTCCCGCACCAAGGCCTTCTCTTCCCTCAGCCTGCCTCTCTCCTTCTCTCCCGGCTCCATAAACACAGCTGCCTGAACAAAAAGCACCATGCTGTGACAGGGCAGCAGATTTAAATTAGGGAATCACTCAACTTCCTGTTAGTCTGGATGGCTTCAAAGTTTACAGCCTGAAACCAGTGTCTAAAAGCTTATGGCACCATCAGGCCTGGAAGTGTAGAGCTGTATTCTTAGTTTCTGGGGAGGATGAGACAGGATGATCACAAGTTCAAAGCCAGGCTTATCAATTTTGTACCTGATTCCAAATTAAAAATAAAAAACAGAAAGGCCTGGCTCAGTGGTAGAATGCTTGCCTAGATGAGAGAGGCTCTGGGCTCAATCTCCATTATAGCAAACCCCCCACCCCACCCCCCAAAAAAACTTATAGCATCCTTGGGGACAATGACATTCATGACTGGGGCCAGGTGACATGAAAGAGGCTCAGGGTCTGTAAGAGGGTCCAACTCAAAGGCTCCTCAGGGCTAGGCCACCTTAAACAGAACCTGAACATCCCTGTCCAAAGGAAGATCGAAAAATAAAAATAAGCTTAGAGGAGAAATCTTGGTGAGACTAAAACAGAGCATCAGAAGGAGAAGGGAAATTAACTTTGGAGTCTGGAGCACTGTGATGGGGAGCTCAGAAAATGGGTGACTTGGAACTTAAAAGAAGACAGTATTGGTTATGCATGGTAGGAAAGAAAGCTAACAGGCAGCCTATTTTGTAGAAGGAAAGAACTCGGGAGTGTTTCTAGAAGGTCCTTGCTTGGTGGTCCCGGCTGTGCCATGGAAGGGGTGGGGCAGAGGCCCCAGGCCTCACCTTGTAGCAACGATACTTGTAGAGCACCACCAGGAAGATGGTCATGACCACAATGACGCTGATCATGATGAGGGTGTTCAGCACTGAGTTGAGGAGGCGCTGGCCCACCGAGGGTGTGTCCTCAGTGAAGGGTGTGTAGATGCTGAGGAGATTATCAGAGGGGTCTCAGTGCCTGTCTGCTCTGGAACACTCCCACCCAGGTGAACCTCATGCCCACCACAGAGGTCCCAGGAACCCCACACTGCTCTGGAGGAGCCCTGACAGTGCTATTACTATCCCCGTGAGCAGTCCCCGCCTCTTGGCCAGAGACCTATGGTTCTCCAATTAATGAATAAATTCTGGAAGCAATTCACAGGTACCTCGCTCTTCCCAGCTTGTCAGGAGCTATTTTGACTATGTCCTCTCAAAGTCTTTCACCTGAGCTACTCAGCAGGCTACAAGATGAAGGTGGAGGCTTCTCTGCCTACTCCTTTCTTTAAGAACAATAAAAATAAAGGCAAGTAAATAAACCTAAAACTGAACAAGAGGCAGAGGATGCCGAGAGACATGGGGAAGGGAGGGTCAGAGTTGGGGAAGCTCTCAGTTCACTAAACATTAGGCTTGATAAATCTGCCTCACCAGGCTAGAAGTGTGTTATAAAATCATCTGGTTCAACCCCCTCATCTCACATCTAAAGAAGCAGAGACCCAGAGAATAGTGACCTGCCTGTGGTCGCATGGCTACTGGGGCACAGTGGACCAGGACCTGTCACTTAGCCAGTGGAGCTATAGAATAAGAGCTGGACTTCTGTGCTCAGAGCACACTTAGTTTGCTGAGTTCTGTGTGAAGCTTCTCATGTGTACTAACCCACTTTATTCTCAGGTAGGCCCACTAGTTACCCATTACACAGACAGAGAAATGGAGGTGCCGAGGTTAGACATGAGGCAGACGCTCAGAGCACGAGCCCAAGCAGCCTTCCTCTCTGCTCTGCATGGCCACCAGCATGAAACCACCACCCCAGCGCTCCCCTCCATGCCACCAGACCCCCAAACTCACAGCTGCCCATTCTTCTCGGTATAGAAGCGCACAGACTTGATGGTGGCCACCACCACAATCATGCACAGTGTGACAGGCACAAACAGCATGATCACATGCTTCGCCCCATACTTGAGGGTCAGCTCCTCCTCCAGGCCTGATGGCCGTCCAGGTACCCCGCTGCAGATGTAGTGGTCAGAGTCGTCCTCACAGTCCTCCTCGCTGTCCTGGGTCCTCTGTGGAAAACCACATGGTGAGCCGCTGACGTCCTATAGGGAGTCTCCAAAGTGGAACTGAGGAAGCCAAAAGTTACATTCTAGATATGAGAGGTGCACACTGCAGTTTAGGAGAGAGCATTGCAGGTCTCGAGATACAGAAAAGCTGCGGTCAGGACCTACCCTCTGGGCACTGTTCTCTCCATCCTCCAGGCCTGGCCTGCCATCCTGGCAGAACAAGGATGTGGGGCTGGAGGGAAGGAAGCCTTTGTAGCCACAGAAGGACCCATCAATGACCCTGGAGCTTCTCAAGGAAGCTTGTTCCTAAGGCCACACTGAGGAGGAAATGGGCCAGGTGGGAGGGGAAACATAAAGATCAAACATTTTGGTTGACAAATCACTAACTAGAGAGTCAGCATGGAAGGGGACTCCTGAATTGGGAATAAGACACTGGGAAATGGCAGAGGAAGAAATTACTTGGAACCTTTTGCTCCACAAAATGAAAATTTGCAGCTCTGAGCTAAAGGGACAAAACTGATGCCTGGCATCTGGGAGGATCTGGGTTGCAGGCAGTTGGGAAAGGATAAATGAGTAGTAGGTAGAGCAAGGGTGGGACACTTGCCAGAGAGGCTGGCACAAATCCCACAGAATTTCTTTTGGAAGTGTTTTGGAAGTGTGGCAATTCAGGCAATTAACTGCCTTGTGAATGAGGTTAACAGCCAAAGATCCACAGGAAACAAAACAGGATAGTTGCTTCGGCATCAGTTCTCTGCAGAGAGAGCTCCAACTCAGGTGTTCACTCAGAACAGGAAGGAACTCAGACTAAAATGCACAAACACCCTAGCAGATAGACGAAACTATGGGGAAGAGCTTAGCAGGGACCTTGGCCTGTGCATGCCCATGGAGGCTCAGAGGTTGTGCACAGGGAGAATGGGGGAAAAGAAGCTCCGGTTTCAAGCAGGGGGGATTATGGGTGGCTGGAAGAAAAAATGTACCTATGTGACACAGAAATGTTCTGAATTACTAAAATAACCAACCCAGAATGGAATTTAGGTATCTTCAGAAGCTATTGGCCTGGCCAGGAGGGAAATGGTAAGGCTGACTGACTCCATAGTCAACCCAGTTCCTACCCTGGAGCTGCCTACAATCAGGTCAGGGCAGCCACCCCTCCTAGCACAATAGTCAAATCTGACTCCACTGGACTCAGTTCTGGGTCACCTATCCACATCCTTCCCTTCCAAAAGCTTTTCCTCCTTCCATCCTCAAGCTTCTGGAAGACGGCTTCCAGGCAAGACTCCCAACACCTGGGAACAGCAGCCTGCATAGAAAGGTGAGTCCAGGGAGTAGAGTGGAGCGCATCAGCCAGTCCACTGCAAAGCCCCTTGTAGACTCTAAATGAGCTGCAGTCCATGAGAAAGCTCTTGCAGACAGCAGAAGGTTCACTGTAGACAATGGCCCACTCCTTTAGAGAGTGTGATTTGCATTCCCTTCCTGAGTGGAGGAATGCCTGGTTAGATCTATGGATTAGTTAGCTTCCTGTCAGTATAGCCAACACCTGAGCCAATTCAACTTATAAAGAGGTTTACTTTGGTTCAGCATTGGAGGCTTCAAACCATGACTGTATGTGGGGGAACTATATAGAGGAGCAGATCACTCACTCCATAGGACACAAAAGCAGAGAAGGAAGGGGCCAGCACCTCACAATTTCTTTCCAGGAATAATCCCCTAATTATCAGATGACCACCATCAGATCTCCCCTCCTAAACACTACTACCCGAGAGTCACCATGCCAGAGGCCAAGCCTGTGACACATGGGTTTTTGAGATATATCCAAATCCAAACTTTAGCAATCCATAAGGCACTGGAGCACCATGGCCCTGTTTTGAAGTCAGCTGCGGTCAGGACCTACCCTCTGGGCAGTGTTCTCTCCATCCTCCAGGCCTGGCCTGCCATCCTGGCAGGAGAGTGCTGTGGGGCTCTCAGCTGACATCAGGGACGTTCGTTCATCACACACTTCTTCCTCACTGTCAGAGGCCATGAACATGAGCATGGCCCTGCCTGGAGAAGCACCTGGAGGAGGAACACAGAGACCATGTCCCACTTTTCTATGAGCACAGGCTGTGGGGGACTGAGAGGGAGGACTGGAGGCATGTAAGAACAGACATAGGTCCTGCCCCTAACAAGCTTCCTAAATAAGCATATCAGACAGGCTTCATGTGTTTGTGATTAAGCTTCATGCTCAATCCCCAGCTCTAAAATGTGGGTCCCTGAGAGCTACCACGAAGCTCCTATAGCCTTTCGTAGGACACTCATGTCACATGGGGTAAAATGATCAACCAGAAAAGCCAGGGCTACTCTGAAATGTCGACATGTTTACCCATTTAATCAACAAAAATCTGTGGAGCAACTAGCCAAAAATTGTGTTGGACTCTAGTAATATAAAAATGATTAAGAAATGTTCATGTCCTAAGGTGTTCACCAACAGGTAGAAAAATATAAAGTGGGGACTGCATCTCGGGAATACTTTCTGGAGAGATATCACACACACAAACGTGCACACATATCATACACACATCACCAAGATGTAAAACCAAAGTGCAGCTTCCATGCAGGCAACAGTGCCACATCCCCCACAACGCCCCTGTGACAGTCAGGTGTGTATAGGGACCGCTCCTCCCCTTCCAGCCCCTCCCTTTGAATGGGAGGTGTCTAGTTAGAGCTACAACCTAGGTGCTAAAACTGATTGGTCAGATATGAACCAATCAGCTGTCCCTCTAACTCACCTGGGGAGGACTTAAAACTAGCTTTCCTGGAGGAAGTAAGCCCCTCTTTTCCCACATGGCAATGGAGTAGAAGGACTGCTGACCCAGGCCTCAGTGAGGTAAGGCCTGTACCCCTACCCCGCCGGGGTAGGGGGCAGGCTCCAGACCTTTCTCTCACGAACCTCTCTTTTTCACAAAGGGAGCTTTTCTGTTATCTTTTCTTGGACTGCTTATCTAACTAAATAGTAAAAGCTCTA